>JAXQGN010000166.1:0-56314 GCA_037039805.1 Irpex sp. M6601 | reverse complement strand
CGCTGAGCGACCCCACGTGACCATTTGTCCCGCCCTTAGCGCTGAACCACCCGCTACCTTTACTTTCGTCTCATTTCCTTGCATCGCCATCATATCCGTTTCCACTCCTGTATATAGGATATTTCATACCTCTCACTTCCTCCTTATAATCTCAACGTGATAGTATTACGGTACTTTCTAATTACTTGCGTCCCACTTATACTTATGTCTTCGCCGCGGTTAATTAGCGCCCAGTTCAGTTCACCTCTCTTCAGTCGATCCTCGCCCGTAATCCCCGCATGAAGCTGTTGGCAGAAGCGCCGGAGGCGCGAAGGCCTGCAGCGGCATGCAAACATCTCGCATTTCTCACTGCTGGTTTCCATGTGCCTCGTTATAATTCTATGAGATCCATTTAAGCTGTGCAATCCGCCTCTACTTGCTTGTGCGCTGAGCAGGAAATCGGCCAGGCAGGCGTTAGCCAACTATACCAAGTTCCGGGCACTCCGGCAAGAGTGTTTAAGCGGATGACTGCCGTTTTGGGAAGGACTAAAGTTTCTTACAACTGCCCTTTTGGGAAGGACTCCCCCGCGTCTGACGACTATGCATTGATAATCCGGAATGCGGCCATCGATAGTTATTGAGAAAGCAGATACGACTAGGCAGAAGCGATAGCAAAGCAACGAAAGCAATTTCAACTGATTATCCCATCCTCTCAACCTGCGCATACTCCATGACTTCCATTCAAGACGACTATGTCTTCATTCGTGAGATTCGTTGAGGGATGAGGGATAACGTCAGAGCCCTGCAAAATTCGTTTTTGTACGTAATGTGCTCGTGCTCATCTATAAATTACAATTGATCAGTCAATTTGAAAGTAAGCACTACTACAGGCATGCAGCATGTGTGACTAGGCTTCTCATATACGTACTGGTTCTTGGTCTTGCCACTGGCAGAGGTGGACTCGAGAGGGGTAATATAGAAGATACATCCCTTGGCATGCGCTCCCCTCCACCCACAGTGACAGCATTGCGGTGCGCTATGTACTTGCGAGGTAGGTACGCTTGTAGAAAGTTCGAGACTGAAGGCAGAAGTTTGAGAAAACTTGAAGTCGACCGGTGCCATTGATGATGAGTAACACTTAGCAGAGTAGAGCAGTCAGATGCACAAGTTCAAGTGCAGAGGATAGGTCTCGATGGTAAGCTGAACAGTTCGGCGTGCCGACATTCCTTTTTATACCCCTCACCTACCAGATCGCGCCATCTTATCCGACGGATAACAATCGGTCCTTCTACTACAACCCTGAGGAAATTTTGTGATTCCGATATTCCATTCATAATTCCGTGCGGTTTCCCTGCAAGAACAGGCAAATTTTGTATCATTATCTCGTTTTTTTGAACAGTAGATCAATACGACAGCCCACCTGATCTATCATAGCTCCTTATCTGGCATGCATAATATCGTCGGCCGCGCTCTGAAAAGTGCCGAAAAACCAATCATCTGGATCTTGTGCGCGAGATTGCGGTATTCATCAATAGTACTACGCCAAGTCAAATTTCCGTACCGGCTGAGTCATGTGTCCCTGCTTGTGAAGTGTCTTCTGAGCATTATATATGATAATGAATCACAGTGTCTGGCATTGTCATGCATCCTGACTGTCGAGCAAGATCAAGATATTGTTGCGCGCGCATTCTCACACAATTCACGGGAGTTGTGCGGGTCCCAACGATCGATTTGGAGTTGAATATACGGTCACTGTGAAAGAGGCACCAGCTTTACACCTACATGTGCTGAAGATAGCCACTGTCTCATGTCCCAATGAAACCAAGAGTTACGATTCAGTAAATGGAGAAGTTATGAGGATGTCTAGCAAACTCACCATATGTACCCGTACACCTTGCAAGTTTTTAGGATGTCTAGCCGAACCAGCCGATGGGTGACCCTGAACTCCGGGAGATTGCCCGCATTGTTCAATCAACTCAGGGACGTTTAGTGACCATGTATGCATTGTTCTTTGAAAAATGTACCTACTGTTACCCTGAGCCGCTACTCTCCCGCACTCTCCTATGAAATTGTGTACAGCCGGCATTGCTAGTCATCGCTGCGAGCGCGCTGGCAGCCCTGGTCTCCCTTAATGATGTTGTTAAAGGTGCGGCCACTACTTCCGATCAATCTCACAGTCAAGTCCGGTCCAAGGATATGTAAACTTTCAGAGAGATGTACCCCGTTGGTACGATGATTGCTGTTATCTATTCCAACCAGCGCGGACGAACCTCAGATTGTTGATGGGTACCAGTGCAGCGCAGCGAGAGTTCTTATATGAGTATGACATGTGTTGTAATAGTAAGAGCTATAGAACTTACTTCATTTAAATGCAACTCAGTCCTTGTTGTTGTTCACAAGACCGTATGGTCCGAACTGCGATGTCACGGTAAGTATTGAGGCGGCTGCGTCACCGTAGCGGGATTTGTGGGTATTTGTTTGGCTACAGCTTGGTGGCGCTCCCTCCGGCTGTCGGGACATCGTGTGGCGCCCATCACCTGGTACTCGACGCCGACTCGTAAGTACTAGTATACATGCATGTGTCCGAGTCCAATTACTCAGTCTTCTCTCGCTAGCTTCAGATTGCTCTAGTTCATTTACCAGCTTCGCGGGCACCTCTTGAAGTGATTGTGGGAGGGGAATTTCCCTTTACAGATGAACACTAGCGTTCCGTTTGTCTCTATCATCGTAAGGATTACATCCCCCGATGCTCAGCGTGAAAGTTCACTCCGCCGAAGGCGTATTGGCCTTCTCATTGGGATTAGCATAGATTTAGAGCGGCTGACTTGTCACACGTGAGTATGTGTGGCTACCTAGCTGCTGCATGCTTCGTTGACGCCGTCCCATATAGGTACTCTGCTTCGTTTCTGAGAAGCTAGCCCAACGTTACTTGGATGACTGTTCTTCGGCTATCTGTCAATGCGAGGGCACCACGCCGATTAGTACGGCTCTGCGGATATTCGGTACAGTTGCTGGTCACGCTGCCTATACACGCCTGCCGTAGAAGCAGCAGTGGGTGACAATGGTGGGTACGCTTCTGAACCTAAGCAGTGAAGCGTATCCCAAGTTTAGCGGACTATACACGCGCGGCGTTGAGTGAGGGGTTTTCCACAGGTACGAGCTCCCAAGTCTTGCGGCACGCAATACGTCATGTTCATCAGCTTGCGGGTGCTGCTTTCGTATATAAGCCCCTCCAAGCTCACACTCTACAGTCGCTCTCTCTATCATACATGGACTCTTCTACCAACGCACTGAGGGTGGCAATCATGTAAGTGTATAACATACCTTGATTTCGACCCACTAACTTTGCATTTCAGTGGCGGTGGTATCGGAGGACTCTCCTTTGCCATGGCCCTCGGAAAGTCAGGCGTGGGTTTCGACGTCGATATTTACGAGAGTGCACAGTGTTTCAGCGAAGTCGGCGCTGGTATCGGCATGTGGCCAAGAGTTTCCCATACTTTACACGATCTGGGACTCGAAGAAGACCTTGCAAAGTACGGTTCTGGAAAGGGTGAAGGTGAGATTTTCTTGTCGCTGAACAACTAATATAAGTTAATGTGCTCTTACAGAGCCGTTCAGCTACTTCAAGGCAGATGAGACCCCACTTATATCATTCGGGCAAACGGAAAGTGAGCCGATGTCCAAGATATTGTTAAAGTATCTGAACTTACTAAACCGTATCCCAGACAGCATTAAGACGTATCATCGAGCAGACTTCCTTAAGGTGCTGGAGGATAATATCCCCAAGCAATATAAAACGTGGTTTGGCAAACGTCTAGTTTCATACGAAGATGGTCCCGTAGGCCCGGTCGCGCTTCGATTCAACGATGGGACGACTGCAACGTGCGATGTTCTCGTCGGGGCTGATGGAGTCAAATCTGCAGTGCGGAAAGCCATGTTTGAAAACCTTGTCAGTGCAGAAGCAGACGTAGCGAAAGCAGTCCTCTATAAACGCTGCGTTGAGCCTACGTGGTGTGGTCTCATCATGTACCGTGCCCTCATTCCGACTGAAGATCTCAAAGCGGCATCACCAGATCACTTTTCTCTCTCCGCCCCGAGATACGTGAGTTGCGTTGTGCACGTTTGATTACCATGTAGTGCTCACATTTCCTGCGGTGTCAGTTCTTTGGTAAACACAAGGTGCGCTATGTCTGGCAAGTGATTCGTTGATCATTACTAACCAGCTAGTCGACAGTCTGCCCTTACGTATCCTATACAGCAAGGGCAGAAGGTCAATTTCGCCGCTCTTAGTTTCAAGACAGGAGTCCGAGATACAACATTTGATGGCCCGTGGGTTTCGCAGGTGGACGAAGGCGAACTAACTGAACTCTTCAATAATTGGGATCCTCTACTCACCATCCTGTTGAAGGTACGTGACATTAGAACCTCTCACAAGAGGCTACCACGTCTTACTTCATCTTGACCAGTCTGTCCCTTCGCCTTTGAAATGGGTGGTCAACGAAGTACGAAACCTCCCAACCTTTGTTTCCGGTCGAGTGGCTATAATGGGTGATGCCGTGAGCACTTCTATCTCCATTAGTGCAATTTGTGCGCTGACCTGAAGCCACCTAGGCGCATGCAATGATGCCCAATCTCGCTTCAGGTGCCGGCCAAGCAATCGAGGTGCGCTAGAACACTCCTCCTTTCATGACTTGATGTAAACGCATGTCTAGGACGCCGTGATTCTTGCAGACGTCTTGTCTCACTCCCAAACTGGGAAACACTCAGTGCAGCGTGCACTTGAAGTATACGATGGGATCCGTAGGCCACATGCGCAACACATCCAAGGCATGTCCCACGATGCCGGTGAAGCCATCTGGTTGAACAGTCATGGCATGCAGAAGTATAGCGCGGAAGATAGCGCCTTAGGCAAGATACCTCGGGATGAACTGAACATGCTCATGAGCGCAGTTCTGTCGGGGGGTAAGCATCTTGGGGCTGGGGCGGCCACAATGCGAGGAGATCGCCACATTGCTAAAGAAAAGCTAAACCACTGGACTGAGCCGAGTCTGAATCAAGGTCTCCAGGAATAGTGAGGTGGTAGAGCATTGTAGATACATAGATCTACCCAATTTGAACAGCAATGGTTGAATGTCGGTTACAATGCCAACATGTGGACCTGCCTCTCTTGCGAGCACTATTTTGTTGTTTTACTATATTGTTCGAGTTTTCAAAATAGCAAAAATTCGCATCTTCCATACCATGATTACGTATGCACGCTTGCTCATAATATGAGCCTCACTTGTACGATTCCTCCCTCCACTTTTCATTGGGGCATCGACAGCGGTATTCGTATGTTCCTGTTTGGCTACGGCCTGGTGGCACAAATTATGCGGATCAAATGCGAATCATGTTGTGACGCCCATGTCTTGAACTCGTCCTGCAGAGCCTCGCGTCCTCGTCAACAACTTCAAGTTGAATCCGAAGAAGCATCCCGCAATGCTCTCACTTATCTATGCATCGCCTACCCCGGAGCAAACAATCGTTACCTCACCAATGAAGGTAGCCAAGGATATTGATTCAGTAGTAGGATTACCAAGAGCCGCATCACGGTAAGTATCTTGACTCTCGAGAGTGCCCCGGCAGGAAAACTGCTCTGCCCTTCGAAATCAAAGACGCAAGATGCCACATCGAACTATCACTCTTTCAAATAAAACATACCCGTACATGGTATCCAATTCCCTGCTTATCAGGCACGACTCGTAATGATCGTCTACACGTGAGTACTCAAATGTCGATTTGTTTCGTTGACGAACTTCCCAAGCCGACAGTCTACGCGAATCGAATGGCCGCGTGTGCGCATTGTTGTACAAGCACTATGACATTTGGCCGATCCATACGGGTCTTGCGGGTCGCCGGTACAGCTGCTGGTCATGCTGTCTGTGCACAATTACCACAAGAGGATTGAGTGCATCGAGTTTATGGGGTACAAAAACCCTCCAGAAAATCAAATGCCTCTCCATCCAAGACGTTACGCGGGCTTCGTTGAATCAATCCGTACTTTAAAACACGTCATGCGGCAAGTATTCCCCGGTGAGACGGTCCCCACGATGTATCCACTATATAAAGCTTAAACACCTTGTACATGAACTATAACTCTTGAACATCGCTGACGATCTCTTCTTCAATTGCGTAGACATGAGTGCTTTGGGCGAAAAGTTGAGGATTGCAATAGTGTAAGCCGCGTCCCTTTTTTTCCGGAGTCTTCCTTCATGCTAATGGTATGGTGGTGTACCAGTGGCGGAGGCATCGGGGGACTGTCCTTCGCCGTCGCCCTGGCACAGTCAGGAGCAGACTTCCATGTCGATATTTACGAAAGTGCACCTGCGTTTAGTGAAGTGGGTGCTGGTATCGGTATGTGGCCGCGGGTAACTCAAATACTTCGCGACCTGGGACTTGAAGATGATCTAAAAAAGAAGAGCTCTGGCCAAGGAGCAGGTAACACAAGCCTGTCGAAGATTATCAGCACGTACTAAAGCATATCATCGACCAGATTCGTTCACGTACTTCAAAGCCGATGAAAGACCACAAGTATCGGTGGGGGAAATGGGATGTAGGCTTAATCAATCAAGCTTATGGAACGAAGTATCTGCTGACTTGATTCTCAGACAAAATAACCGCGTTCCATAGGGCAGACTTCCTCAAAGTCTTAGAGGATCATATACCCAAGCATTATAAGACTCATTTCAATAAGCGCGTCATAACCTACGAGGACTACCCCGCAGGTCCTATCACCGTTCGCTTCAGCGATGGAACTACTGCGACATGCGATGTCCTGGTTGGGGCCGATGGTGTCAAGTCCGCGGTTCGTAAAGGACTGTTCGAAAGCCTTGCCGGCCGGGAAGAAGATCCCGCCAAATCAGCTTCCTACAAACGCTGTGTGGATCCTACGTGGTCCGGCCTTGTCATGTATCGTGCTCTCATTCCAACTGAAGCTCTCAAGAAAGAAACCCCGGACCATTTTGCTCTTGCTTCTCCCAGATATGTAAGTGATATCTAGGCATCAAAGCCGCTCGCACACTCACTATCCTAATATATGTAGTTCTTCGGCAAGCATAAGGTTTGTGAAGCCTCTTCAAGTTTCGCCACGAGTCCTCATTTATCAACTGACTATTGGTAGTCTGTGCTCACGTATCCCATACAAGAAGGGCGAAAGGTCAACTTTGCGGCTCTTATCTTCAAAACGGGTGTTCGAGATACCATATTCGATGGCCCGTGGGTGTCACAAGTTAATGAAGGCGAACTGACTGGTCTATTCGATAACTGGGACCCTCGGCTCACGGATCTATTGAAGGTTTTATCTTCCATATTGAAGTCCTCGTGCACCCATACTGATGTTTTCTATACTCTTTTCACTAGTCGGTTCCCTCGCCGTTGCGATGGGTGGTCAATGAAGTGAGACATCTTCCTACGTTCGTTTCCGGCCGAGTAGCTATTTTAGGCGACGCCGTGAGTGGCTTAGTCGAATTTGCATGCTCTACATGCTGATAATAAGATACATAGGCGCATTCAATGATGCCCTGCCTCGCCTCAGGCGCTGGCCAAGCAATTGAGGTATGTTCAACACGACCAGTATTTTTATTCTATGTGCATGCCTCATGCGTACATTGAGGACGCCGTAATCCTTGCGGATGTTCTATCTCACGCCAAAACCGCGAGAGGCTCCGTTGAGCGTGCCCTGAAGGTGTATGATGAGATCCGCAGGCCTTTCGCCCAGAACGTCCAAGATATGTCCCACGATTCTGGCGAAGCTATCTGGTTGGTCGGCCCTCGTATGCGCAAGTATACGGTGGAAGATAGCGCCTCGGGAAAGATACCGCACGATGAACTGGAGCTTGTCCTTCGCGAAGACACGCTGAGCAAGTATCTCTGGGCCTGGGAGACTACGTTACGCCGAGACCGTGAGCGTGCGATAGAGATGCTGCAGACCGGCGCCTGAATGAGTCGTCCATTGTACTTCGACCACACGTACTCACCCAATACATCATGCAGAGTTTTAATCACGATCGGATATGCATGTAATGACCGAACAGAGCTGTTTCATTACAGTGAGATGGTCTTATTCTCGGCGTTTTTCGAGTCCAATGCTGCCAGTGTTATGGAATGTCTCATGTCTTCACCGCCATGGCCGCCGGTGCCACCACTGTAACAGTGAGTACGCTTTGTTGCTATTTCAAGTTTAGAGTCTAACTTTCATTTATATAGTATGCGAGCATATCAAGTTTCAGTCGACTTGCCGACTAATGGTGACTGTCTCGAGGCAGCTGGCTGTGGCAGTTCTCATCCGCAGTGGTGTCTGCATGCACATGGGCGATATGACATGACGAATGCGCAATCGAGCACATGAGAGTCGCTAATGCATTCATCCATAGATAGTACAACCCTTCAAAAGATGAGCTGATCTATCCAGACCACTGCCGGCCTTAATCTCAAGAAGAGACAACAAAGTGTTCGCAACATCACATGACGAGACCGGAGATGGCTTCATCTTCCGTCGTTGCACGTTCTTCCTCCAAGGGGTATGTCGCATTCACACACATTTATCTAAGCTGACCTTTTTCATCACGATGTCTTAGGAACAATTGAGCGTCATTGGAGAAAGTAGCTTCCTAACAATCATCCCGTGGCCAGCCGGTAGCGCACAAACAAGTCCAAGTATGGTCTTTGCTACACCACGACATGGCTTCATATACTTATCCTCTGATGATAGACCTCACTGGTAGTGGAGGCTCCTAGAGCCATGAACTATCTCTCCCGTCTATCCGGCGACAGTAAGCCGGGAAACTTCCCTCCTATATATCGGTAGCTTCCACGGCGTCACAAGGAAGATCTCAGGAAACCCCAGGTACGTACATGCCCACATGTCCATTCACAATTCAGAAGTGCCAACCAGTCTAGTCATTTATCGTTGATTGTTACTAGCACTGGGGCGCTCGGCCATCCAAGTCGTCGCGGTGACTGCCCACGTCGGGTGTATATGAGATTAGCATCCATGCGCTTCAGAAGGTTTGGGAGATGCTCCAATGCATGCTGCCATCTGTCTTGTGTCGGCGATGTCACAGCTTCTTCGTCAGGTGCATAGGTCGTTATGGGATGCACAGTATAAGAATGCTTTGGTGTACACGGAAAGTGGCTTCCATCCCTGCGTTTTTCCCTTCTCCCGGTACCAGGCGCACCTACCTGCGCATGCAAATCTGATATGTCCCAGCCTAGTAGTAGAGGTATAGGGATGCCTTCGCCACAGGACGAATCGTGTCTCGCTCCCCTGCTTGGCCACCACAACATGGATGACCACAAAGGCTCGACGTCAACCGGGGCCGTTACGACTGGAATTCTAGCCAAGCCCACCATTGGGAATTACGCAAGATGGTATTTCGAACTCACTAGGCTACACAAGTTTCCTCTGGGGAATATACTAATCATATGGCCCTGCCGTAAGTTATATACCATTACTTTGTGGCGACGTTTCGCTAATGACCCTCATGGACAGTATGGGGCTTAACGATGGCGGCGTATAACACGAAGCTACCTCTTACTCAACTGGCCACACAGAGTCTAGTGTTTGCGTTAGGCAGTACATTGTTGCATAGCACGGCGTGCGTCATAAACGACATATACGACATCGAGTTCGACCGACGAGTGGGTACGTTGTTATCACTTCGAGCATTCTCTGCGCTTGCTTACTTTTGTCCTCCTTGTCAGAACGTACAAAGAGTCGCCCTCTGGCTTCTGGTCTACTCCCGGTATCCGGCGCATGGGTTCTATGGGGTGTCGGTGTCGCGGGTTGTTTTGCCCTTTTGACAATGACGAATCGTACAGCGTGAGCAGTACTGGACTACAATCAGACATGGGACTGCACTCTAACTCTGTCATTCCCATATTATTCTAGCGCTATCATGGGTGTATTCGACCTTTTCCCCCTACACGCTTTGTACCCTTTGATGAAACGATGGACGTATTGGCCTCAAGCATGGCTCGGTATGTTGGTGCAAAACTGATGTCCAGCAATCTACTGATATACAATAGGAATCGCTATGAACTGGGTTTTTATGGTCGCCTGGCTTCACGCCAAGCCCGTCAGCACGCCAACCGACTGGTATGTTATGATTACGATGTTACTTGGTGCAACCTGGTGAGTAGCCTCGAGAATTGCCTCATACTACTGCTTATTCCCCGGATATCAAGCTGGACAATTGTCTACGATACACAATACGCCTGCCAAGATCGCTCCGATGACGCTAAACTCGGCATCAAGTCAACCGCTCTACTCTTTGGAGAGAACGTACGGCCTATTCTCATAGGATTCGCGATAGTGTTTGTCTTGTCCCTCGTTGCTGCGGGAGTATTAAACGGCCAAACTGCAATATACTACGTCGTATCTTGCGGCGGTGCAGCCGCACATCTGACGTGGCAGTTTGCAACATGGGACGTAAATGACGTTGAGGACTGCGGAAGGAAGTTCAAGGTGAGTGGGGATAATTTAACAGGAGAAGGTTGATTTGAGCTGAATTTGGTATTGTTCTTGTGTTGCTTCTAGTCAAACGGAGACATAGGCTACGTAATATGGATAGGCATGCTTCTCGAGTATTATCTTCGAACCTAGGACCATGATGGTCATGTATGATTCATTGCACACAGACAATGGTTTCACCCTACACAGCTGCTTGTGCTCTACAGTATGAGTTGTGTGGACTTGTTCCAGAACCTTTCTGGGCTCTATGGTCAATAATGCGCTCGCCGCGTGTGTCATGGAAGCCAGAAAATACTTGTTCGGAAATAGGTTTGACACAGAAGCTGATGAGGTTTGCTTCCGTCTTCGTGTCCGCCGTTGCACGCTGCAGTGACTCGCCTTGTTCGCGACATAACTTGAAGCTCGCCTGAAGCCTAGGACGTTAGAGTCAACTTGGAGAACTCAAGAAATACTGCATGATTAGAGCATGTCGTCATAACATAAGCGCGAAGTGAGTATCCCGAAATGGAAGTGTTATGATGCTCCACCGTGCGCCTATTCTGTTCCTTATCCTCACTCTGGTCTCCGTGCGCTTGTGGCTCCTCAACGTAAATCCCGCTCGAC
Source organism: Irpex sp. M6601 (assembly GCA_037039805.1). Lineage (NCBI taxonomy): Eukaryota > Fungi > Basidiomycota > Agaricomycetes > Polyporales > Irpicaceae > Irpex > Irpex sp. M6601. The sequence goes on along the minus strand of JAXQGN010000166.1, from coordinate 45,222 downwards.
CACGCCTGTCAAACCCAGCCATAGCTGTCTCAACCTCTCGCCGCACTCGAGTTCGAATCCTTCTGCAGTTCGTTCTCAATGTTCTTCTCTAATTACAACGACAGCGAACTGAGCACTGAAACATGCTAATCAGCTGTGACGTCAAGCGTTATCATTAAATAAATTTTCGATGCTCCCGAAGAGCCAATGAGGGATAGCTTCAGGGCAAAGGCCGTTCAAGCCGCGTGGTGGCCAACAGTTCTCAGCTACCGAACATTCGCACGCGACATGAGCACCCTGCTCGTATATATTCCTGCTGCCATCCGTCCCTCGCAAGTCTTTCTTTTCTTCGTACGACTTCCTCGTCGTTCACGACCTCTGCTCGCTGCCGCCGCTCGTCTCTGCTTTCCTTCTGCTGTTCACGATGCGCGCCACCGCCTTCCTCGCTGCTGCTGTAAGTCGTTTTTTAGACTTTGGTTACTATGTTCGTTATGCTCATTTCAACATGGTGTTTGTCCTCGCGATAGCTCGCCGCCTGCACCTCGGTGGTCTCTGCCAAACAGGTGTTCATCACAGTCGGAGCCAACAAGACGTCCGACCCCAGCACTGTATTCCAGCCTCAAGAGGCTCATGCCGACGTTGGAGACGTCGTTCGCTTCCTCTGTGAGTGTCCCCCTTGTACTGCTGACTTGTTCAAACGCCCCATCATCATTTTATTGCTCGTTTCCAATCACGGGCCAACGACATCCCGCCGCCACACGTCACGCACAATGCCGTCCTCCTGCTTCTCGATCGTCCATGTCGAACAGGCATGACAGCTGCGATAACACGCGTTTTCGTCATCTCAGACGCGACATGAACGCACTGCAGGGCCCCCGGTTGTGCTTCTATTCATAGCAAAGCGCCCATATTTCACGTGTTGCATCTCATTCTTGGAATATCTTGCTTAAACTCGGCTTTAATTTCCAGTTGTGAACGGCTCGTACAGTGCCATTCAGTCAGACTTCGCCTCGCCCTGCATCTTCATCACCAAAACGAACGCCTCGATCGCAGGTTTCGACACTGGCACTCAGGCGACGAACAACGGCTCAGCGAACCACACGTTCGATGTCCCAATTACCGATAACAGCACGAAATGGTACTTCGACTTCGATGGGTGCAGCAAGGGTGTCGTCGGCGTGATTAACGTCAACGACTCGACGGGACAGACAATAGCAGGCTTCACCGTCAGTGTTCCCGCATTTCAAGTAAGAATGGTACCATACTGATATGTCCGGTCGGAATTTATAGCGCAATGCCATTCGTCTCAACGGCACAGCGTCTTCGTCCTCCGCCAGGCCCTCGGCAACCGGCGGAAGCAACAGCAGCAGCGGTGGTTCCAGCGGCAACAGCTCTTCATCTGGGGACGACTCTTCCGACAGCGGTGTAGCACGCAACGCTATTGTCGGAACCGTCGCAGTGATTCCTTTGGCTGTGATCGCTCTTATGCTCTAAAGTGAGCCCTGAATGAAGCACGAAACATGTGGCTATGGTCATCCTGCTAGAATCGTCTCTTCTAGTTTGACTTGACTTCGTTTTCTTCTACCCCTAATGCTGATGTTTATACCCCGCGGACTTCCCCCTATGCATCCACGCCCTATCACGCCTTTCCTTCTGCCTCTTCGAAGTATGCCACGAACGGCGAGGCATCATTCGGCATGCGTTGGATGCATACTCACATGTACCTCCACCCCTTCTTTGTACTGTCTGTCGTTTCCCATGAACGATTTTTGTTGTGTGCTTGATATATACATACATACCTACTTAGACTTTGTCGCGCTGTATTGTGGTTTTATTTAGTCTAGTGTCGCACATTTGTCTGCAACATGATAGTGTCTCCGTCCCGTCAGACTGCGCTCCCTCTCGTGTACTGGGTTTGTGCGTCGTGTGGTAAGTGTGCGTAATGTACATTTCTTTACTTCATGCGGAGATGGCAATTTACTCCTCAAGGTGTATGGTATGCTACACCGCCTCAGCCTCTGCCTCGACTTGACTTTCCAAGATATCGTAATGCCCCGGCCTATAAAATAAACATCAGTTTCTCCCTGCTCTCTGCACCGAACATACGAAACATCGAGCAGCCCTGAAAACGAGTCTCACCTGTACAGCAGAACTGGCGGCTTTCCTCCATCATTCTCGATGCCCTCCTCGTTGTTCAGGAAGTCGACGAAGTTTACCGTCGAAGCAGAGTGGCCATCCAGGTATGCCACTTGGATATTGATCTTGAGGGCTTTGGTGAGGGCGGTAATCTGGATGTGGTCTACTCGTGCAAACAGTTCCGATCAGCATATTACTACGCAGTCTAACAGAAAATACATGTTTATGGACTCATAACGCACCTGCTTCTTTGCCAGTGGCCTCCACAAACCTCTCGCAGAAATCTTGAGGGGAAATGTCCTCGCCTGTCTCTGGGTGAAAGAGGAATGGCGCGTAGTCTTCCACGGAAGTCCGGATGACAGCCGAGGTGAACATTCGAAGGAAGACAACGATACAATTACTTGCTAGGAACACAACGAACATCAGTATCCTATAATGGAGTCGATATTCTAGTTAACCTCGATAGACTCACTTTCTGGATCCTGGAAGGCCTGCAAGAGTGTCGCGCTCGTCAGTATCTGCCCATCTGGTCCCGGCACGACGATGTGTCGGATCAGATTGACAAGCACGTCGTAGAAGTCTTCGAACACGAGGTCTTGGAACCCAGCTGCTTTGAGCACGTCCAGGGAAGAGTCGAGGAGAGAGAGGGCAGTGGCGACGGCGATGTCTTTTGACGGGGAGAGGAGGAGGCGTTCGATCCACGCGAAGGCTAATGCTATTTCAGAATTACATCATATTAGAGATATCTAGAAGCTTTGGTACGATTCGAAAGTAAAGTGAACGCTCACATCGGTAGAAACAATCTCCATCTCCTCGCGTCCTCCGTACGTGGGTGAAGCCCTTTGAGATGAGCCAATCGATTTGTTGAACAAAGTTACCGGAACCGCGCTCGTACTCTTCGCGGAGTGTGACGATGGGTAGACTGGTAGAGATGAGAGGCCGTTTGGAGGCTTCGTCGTCGAGGAGTTGCTACATGGTTAGGTGAAGGGGATCAGAAGGCCATTCATGTCATGCATGAAGGAACAGTATCTATGTTAGAGTAGCGTACCTGTGTGAGTTCATGCAGCTCAAGTGTACTCAGTTTCGTCATGTCTTGCTCTTTCGGCCCAACGGGTGATTAATGGTCAAATTATCTGGACAGCATCTGCGCCGCTTACCTGCATGTTGGCCTGTTGTAGTTGCTCCAGTTGACTCTAAGAAGTGTTTGAGTTGATGTTCTAGTCACAGGAAGGATCGTTACCTGCGGATGACTGATCTTGGTGAGACATGATGGTCACGATTATCGTGGTATTGCCGTGACTAAGGTCCTGTCAGACTATGCAATGCTAACAGCTACGAAAGGGCAGAGTCAGTCTCCTGAGTCCTCGATATAACTCCAGCCTTTAATTGTATTCTCTATACTCACTTGATGGCAGTTTCGCTGAGTTCGAGCTTGCGATTCGCTTGCAGAGCCTGAGGGAGCAAGATAAGGTTATTACAGATCAGATCATCACGGTACAAGCCGGATGTGAGCGCTACCAGGCTTTTACCAAACAGTGATAAACAGCGCATTTGAAGCCCCAGCCTGAGGCTCAGCTGATGAAAGCTGAAGTGATACTATGACTATGAGGAGAGCGAGACTGCCGTTTGAAAAATGAAGGTGAGCCGCCCATCCATATGTAGCTGTTGCACTTGACTGAAGAACACATACAGCGAGGTTGGCACTGAACAAAATCTGGGCGGCCGAAATTGAAATGCCCGTACTTATATTATACTGGTGGCCATCGACCAGATACACTTGCATTTATACGTTCGTCTATCGTGTGCCAACGTTTTGCATACTGTCTGGTCGTGCGATCCCACCCTCATTATCGTTCGCTGACAAGCCGAGGCTCGGGGTCTGTTCCATTACTCGGAAACTCGAACCAACGAATGCCTGGCATGCATGACACCCGGGGTTTCGGCGAAGGGGCGGCAGCCTGAAGGCCTGGATTCCCGCGAAGAACGTTGTTCCATCTTGAGGTACAACCTACGTACTTGATTATGACAATTATTCTTAACAGTCGAGCGACCAATCACACCGTGGCCTCGAGAAGCGTTCTCTGCCCTTCTGCTGCCAGTGATGGGTACTTTGGGGCTTGACAGAGCCTTGTATGACCGGTATATACCTGTAACCTCGGTGCGATTTATCCAGGTACACACAGAACCGTCAAGCGCGGAGCGCCCCAGAAGCTTCGTAGACAGGTCCCAATACAGTTGGTGGGTCATATCTCGGAACTTCAGAGTACGTATCATCATTTCTACAAACCCGAATCTTACATGCTCAATAGACCCACCTCAACAGATCATGCATGTCGCGACACCCTCACAAATGTCTGCACATGGTGCATCAAGATGGTATCTGTCTGGGCCACCGGAGCCCAAGTGGTCTACTTTAGATGAGTTGACGCCACATATCTCGTCTCTAACACCTCTCCGCGTTCTTCAGCCATGTCATCTACTGGTACAAGCGGCCCTGCACCTCTGTCGATTGACTTTGTCATTGTAGGTGGCGGTACGTATAGGCGGTTCCCTATTCCGATCGTCTTTCATTAGACAATATTTTAATTCATGAAATGGCACTTAGGTATCTCAGGCCTTTCGACTGCATACACTCTCTGCAACGCTGGCCACAAGGTCAGAGTGTTCGAGAGGGCATCTGATGTGCGGCACCCATCGTCTGGGGTTCGAGTCCCTCCGAACATGAGCAAGATCTTGAAGAAGTGGGTCGGCGATGAGGAGCTCTACAAGACTGCAGTATTGAATGTGGCCACACCATGCATTGATAGTGAGTCTCCACTCTCATTCTATCACCCTGAATGCTTCTAGAGCGCTCGATAGTTGACTAACCCTATCGTTGTAGTGAACAGCGGAACATGCATTGGCGTGACGCCGTGGAAACCAGCAGTGATGGCAGAGACAGGTGGAGAATTCCTGATGATGAAGGTGCTTGACTGCTTTGGCATTGTCCTTACCTGTGAATGCTCACAACCTTTGTACTTTCTTCTTTAGCATGAAGATATCCATAGCATCATGTACCGTCTGGCTATCACGGCAGGTGCCCACGTAGATTTCGAGACTACCGTCACCGAAGTTCGACAGGGTCCTCCCACGCCCTCTGTGGTACTTGCGTCCGGAGACATCATATATGCGGATGTTGTGATTGGAGCCGACGGATGGAACAGTATGGTACGGAAAGTCGTTTGCGACTTCGAAGAGGGAGATGAAATTCTGCCCAGTGGCGTCACCGTATACAGTGGGATCGCGACGGCAGACAGCCTGAGGGGCGACCCGGAACTAGAACGGTTTCTGAGATCAAATGAGGTAAGATGCTCGCTCTTGTACTAACATCACCTGATTTATGACAACTGACTGCATCTGATTATCAGTGGGCGATTGGGTTCGCCACTGGAATGACGATGTGCAGTACGTCTCTTTGTAGTCGCTGTTGTAACTGTTACTGATTGTCCTGTAATGACAGTATATCCAGTGGTGAGAAATCATGGTGAATACAGGGTTTCGAACGAAATACTGACCCGGGATTAGCGAGCGAATACAGAGCTGGCCTTTGTGATATTTGTACCAGACGAGAATGATCCGGATACCCCTCTGGCTGACGTTGAGTCGTCCCAATCCTGGTGTATCAACGTTCCCTCATGCTCAATAAAGGTTGATGGGCTCGCTTCATAGTAAGAAGAACGACCGTGAATTGATTCGACGAACTTATGACGCCCATTTCTCACAGTTTACAACGACTGATATCAAAAATCCCTTCCTTCTCCGGCTTACAATGGCTAAAACGACCTCAGGCCCAAGAATGGATCGATGAATCTAACAGGATAGTTCTTCTAGGAGATGCCGCGCATCCCTTCCCTGTGAGCACTCAAACGATTTTATGTCCTACTGCCCGATAACAATTTTCAAAGCCAGGGAACACATACGCCACAGCTGCCTGTCTCGAAGATGCGGTAGTACTAGGGACACTCTTCTCCCATCTATCTTGTACAAGTCAGATCACTACTCTTCTCCATGCGTACCAAGAAATCCGTGAGACACGGTGTCAAAATTTGATCAACACAGACATATCAAACATGAGTTTGATGATGTTGCCGCCGGGACCGGTGCGTGAGGCAAGGGACAAGGCTTTATCGGCCACGATAGACGAATGGGATGAAGACTCTGTGACAAGAATGGAGTATGACAGGCTGGCAGAGATGTTTGGGTACGAAGCTGAGGATGCAGCCATGGTACGCTTTGTTTATACACATATTGCTTAGGTTATTTGGTGCTGAGTTTTATGCTCTAGCAATGGTGGGTTGATTGGGGACGGTACATTCAAGTCGAAACACCTGAAAATAGTACAACGTTCGATCCATTCATCCAAGTGGAAAAGCTTTCGCTGGATCCTTGAGTTACATACAGAAAGTTGACGAACATTCTTGTCTTGTCAGTCACGTTTACATGAGCGCCATTATTAGTCATACGGGCAGTAGTAGCATTATATATATATCAGTACACAGCGTGGCATGTCGATATGCACGCATCACATTTTGGGGTATCACGAGACGCTGGTACCACAATACGAACATGCACGAGTGTCTGACTTCATAACGCCTCATGGCCCGGAAATTGAACGCTCAAGTTTATGATAAGGATTCAATTAAGGGAGTAGTAGTGCAACAGGAACGGCTCACACCGCCTGGACCTAACTGAATGAAGTTCAGTAAAAACGTATTGCCTCAAATGGTAAGTTCCCCACATGGCCGTATGATGAGCGCTCATATAATTCAGTCTGAGCTTGAAATCGCTTTGATATCGGGGTGACTTGTTCCCGAGTTTTCCCAGCGAGAGTGTACTCGGATACAATCATCCAGTGCTCGTCACACCGTGACGGATTAGAATACGTATCGCTACTATCGCTCTTACTAGTACACAGCGCTCAGTGCTATACATGCGCAGAACAATCATCGACTCTCATGCACAGGAATCATTAAGGTGACCATACCTTTCGAAGTTGAACAGCTCTCCATCGATGCATCGCGGCCTCGCAGTTGTCAGACCTTCGAATGTAAACTTACGCAACTCGTGGACACGCGCTATATAATACAGCCGCTAGCTTCTCATAGATACCTATCAAGACGCTGGCCACATACAAGAAAGCGGGAGAGGATCAGGTGAGCTTAACGCTATTACTCTGACGCACTGCTACTAGACGACCACTGACTATATTCGCCTCTTCAGGTAGAGTTTGATGATACCTCGCCATGTAGAACAGGCGTGTCCATTGTGGCAGTGCCCGTGTGAGTTGACTAAGGATGCGCAGTACTTTTCCTAAATATACTTTGTGGTATTTCACTACATCAGGTAGGCTAAGTATAATTTCGCTCTTCGAACTGGAGAGCCGGTAGCGCGCAATCTCTGATGTATCACTGCTCCCATCCGCGATATCAAACAGTGACCACATATCTACATACTTGGGCACCCATGTATAGCGTGGCGTGGCCTTCGAAGGATCTGTGCGATTCCATCTTTCAGGTCTCTCAGAGAGTCTCCCAGGGTGATTCTGTTTAAACGGCGTCGACATCATGAAGCTTCTATCCCCCACAACATACCCACCCATGTCCTTCATTTCGCCAAACGATAGTGCTCCCTTGCGAATTAGCTTCGTCATTGTTGGCGGAGGTAAGCTACCCTCATCTCGTACATGGAATAATGTTTCCGGAGCCACTGACGTTCGATCGTTCGTTTTGATTTCAGGTATTGCTGGCCTTTCTGCGGCCTATACTCTTTGTATGGCCGGACATCGTGTCAGAGTGCTCGAAAAGGCGTCGGAACTAGGGTATTCGTCTTGTGGCATACGCGTTCCTCCGAACATGAGCAAGATTTTGAAGAAATGGGTTGGCAGCGAGGAATTGGAGAAAGTCGCAGTCCTAAACACAGCCACACCATGTATTGATAGTACGTGATTTCACTCATGGCATGCTGCACTGAATAGGCTAAAGTTGATCATTCATCATATCGACACGCAGTGAAGAGTGGAGTATGCATCGGCGTGAGCCCGTGGAAACAGGCAGTCATGGCTGAGACAGGTGGCGACTTCCTCATGATGAAGGTATGGCATGCAGTGGTCGAAGTCTATCTATACATTCTCATCACAGAGCGTAGCATGAAGATGTCCATCGCATGGTCTATCAGCTAGCTCTTTCAGCGGGAGCCGAAATAGATTTTGGTGTTACAGTTGCGTCTGTCTCGTCGGGTAATCCCAAGCCTTCTGTGGTACTATCAACTGGAGAGGCTATACAGGCGGATATCGTGATCGGCGCGGACGGGAGATGTAGCATCGTCCGGCAGGTTGTCTGTGATTATGAAGAGGATGAAACCCCTCTATCTACTGGCACCACTGTATATAGTGGTACGGTACCAGCAGAGCAGTTGAAGGATGATCCAAAGTTGGAGCAATTCGTCAAGTTAAACGAGGTGAGTAAATAATGTCTGTCTTCAAGTCAACATCACTAAGCCAGATTGTCTAAATTTTAGTGGGCGGTTGGCTTTGCAACCGCGATGACTATGTGCGGTGCGTGTGGTGTCCTTGCGTGCAGAATAATGAAAACTGAATCAAGCTTGAACGTACTACTGTCGTACCAGTATTCCCCGTGGTAAGAAAGGTCTTCATTGTGCGTGGCAAGGAACTTTCCCATTTCTTATCTGATGTCCTAGCGCGCACATACGGAACTGGCCTTCGTGCTTTTTCTTCAGCAGCAATGCACGGATTCATCATTGGACCAACAAATCACGGACGAGTGCTGGTCTAATTCCGTACTATCCGACTCTCTGAAACCGGAGGGACTCGCGTTGTAGTAAGTTCATACCTTATGCGTCTCAGTGCAAAGTAAATCCTCACAAGTGAGCAGTTTGAGAAGACTAATGGCCAAGATGCCCTCTTTATCTTGTTGCCAGTGGTTGCGGCGAGACTTGGCCGAGGAGTGGATTGATGAATCGGGGCGAATAGTCTTACTAGGAGAAGCTGCTCATCCGTTCCCTGTAAGTATGCTCTCACGTGGTCCTTTTCATGTGAAATATCACCGGACGCTGATGATACAAACAGCCAGGTACCACGTACGCCACAGCTGCTGGTATCGAGGATGCCGTAGTTTTGGGCATGCTATTCACACACCTCTCATCCGAGCGCCAGATTGCAACACTTCTCAATGCGTACCAGGAAATTCGTGAGGATCGATGCCGAAATCTGGTGAATATAGATACGTCCAATGCTGGACTGATGATGCTTCCGCCTGGTCCGGCGCGCGAAGCGAGAGATAAGATGTTGTCAGCACCAAAAGACGATTGGGACGAAGATTCAGAAACGAGGAAAGAATTCGACGGATTGGCAGAGCTGTTCGGATACGAGGCAGAGGATGCTGCGATGGTATGATATTTGCATTGTTTCACATAATCAAGGTATACTGAAGGCGTTACTTGACAACAGCAATGGTGGGTTGATTGGGGTCGTTATATTCAGGATGGACCGTCCGCAACGACTGCAATATGAAACCCTCAGTCGGGAGAGTGGTTCTACTTGAGGCCATTCCAAACGAATCACTCCGATCGGCTCATCTTTGGGCTCAGGACGACGTACAAACCATAAAGCAATCTATGGAGCTCTCGATCCAGTGATCTGGCCTTACGTTACGCGTACCTCTCGCATGGATTTCCACATACTTACTGGCCTCGGTATTTCGTGCATTTTGCCGGATGGCATTGCAATGCAATGAGTTACGAATCGAGATGGGTTGTGGGCTGAATCGGACAGACAGTTGATGGGGTACATCATATGCTGTCACATGTACGTTTTCAAATTTACGGTTTGTATACTCATGGGACCACTATGTACGTACCGCCATTTTATCTTACAGAGTACTGGCAGTAGGCTCGTCACTTGCAGCGTGCCAGTGGACGCATGGCTCCCGATGCTTATCGGAGCAAGAGGTGACATGTATGACATAGCGGAGCCAAACTTATTGATTCATTCCTCAGGCGATGATCATAACTTGATGCCTCTGCCCAGGAAGTATGCCGATTTCCTGTTCAATATGTATAACTGAAATGCTACCGTCACAAGCTCAATGGCTAGGACGTCCTTTACATATCGCCAGTCTCTCAATCGCGAGACTTGTGATCATAGTACTCACATGATTACCTCTAGACACCCAAGTTCCTATTCCTGTCAGTCATGAACTGGCCTCGAAAGAATACATATAAGACGTTACATTTCGTGCCAATAGGTAGGCCACTGAAGAACATCATCGGTCCAGCCACTTCCGCAAGTAAGTCAGCACTTTTTATGCACCTTGTTCGTTGCTCGCTGACTAAGTTCGCAAAATAGCTTCTGCCCAACCACCCTTCCGTCAACATGAAGTTCAACGTGTCTTATTTACTCACCGTCTTCGCTATTGCGACCTCCGCCAACGCGGTCTGCTGCATCTATGTTTCGGCCGGTGGCTGCGCAAGAGGTTTGGAGAAAAGGGGAAACCTGGCATTGTTGCGCGAAGAAGACCTTCTAGCCCGCGGGGAGCTCGAGCACGAGAAGAGGTTTTGTTGCTGCACAGCCGGAAACGCAAAACAATGCCAGACGCTTTGTGTAAGTTTAAGATATGGATGATAGCAGGACGTAGTATATACTGACCACCTCTCAACCGATCAGGACTAGCTGGGGTTCAGAACGCATCCAAGCATGATGTTAGGATGTATTTCGCCTTGTAAATAGTCCGGACCACTGCTTCTTCGATTGCGATAGTTGGTGGGGTACAGAACTTCAATTTGACCACGTTTCATATGATTCCGATATGTTGATCGGTTGATGGAAGGTTGCCCTTGTAGTCTGACTCCGCATGCGGCATGCCAATTTCAAGATAATGAAAAATACAAGATATACATACAGGCCCACCATAAATCAGACTATATGTGCCTGCTTCACTTTTCGTCGATCCTCCTCTTCACGACCACCGTCATTTCAGCGAATCCTGTATATTCTCTGAGATTGGGCCCGGAGGATGCGATACGGCCAAAGAGGGTTTGCAATAAAGATATCTGGCTTTGTTGAGGAATCGTGATCTCCAAGATCCCCGTATCTGTTGCTGCTCTGCTCCAGACCTCGAGTCGTGTGAGGAGCGATGCGTGAGTTCTACTTGGCACACACTCTGGTTGGAAAATCGATTACTTACTTACATGTATGGATGACAAGGGAATATGATTGGACGGCATTATGGCACTGCCATGTGCGGCTAGCGCTTTCTGATATATACTTTGATGGCTAAAAGAGCAAAACAAAGTGCTTATGGGAAGAAGTTCCACTGTTGTCGACGAAGAACCTAATCTTCAACATTCGGGAGTTGCTGACCATTTTGCCAACGAAACACTTAAACGTGTGCCAGTATGTCTGCACGTACAGTGTACTTCTGTGTGCTATAATCCTAGCTGTGGACAGCAGTGAGCAACTTGTCTGCCCAATGAAAGATGGACGTCGCACTTATCATACAGTCGCGCTCGCCGGCGTCTGGTTATCCCAAAATTGCTCCATAAGCTTCATAACCACCTCCATCGTCGCAAGGTCGATATCTTTGTCGTCCTTTCTGGCTTGTATCACGGCTTCATTCGTGGCTTCGTACCAAGTGCTTTTATCTCTCTGCGATGCCAGTTCGTATTGATCCGGCTGATACCGAGCGTAAAGCTGGAAAGCCTCCGTTCCTTGTTTTGGCAAAGGTATGTCTGTTCCTGGGATCGTCCCCATCGGTGAATCGCCTGTGGCAAGCCAGTTTCAGCACAGAGATCGTGCCCATCAGATAGATGGAGTGAACCGTAAATGTCCAATGCCACATGCTTCCGAGTTCTCATGATAGTCGTACGCGCTTTTGTCTTCGCCCTGAGAATGAGGAAGCTAAGGGAGCCCATAACCTCCGCAGATGTGATCTTGACAACTTCAGGGGTCATGTCGCCCCCCATGTTGCTGCATTCCAAGCAACGCTGCACGAACTGAGTTATGTACATGGCACCAAAGTGTTTCGCAGTCATACCCTTAGGACAGAGCTTTTCTACGTCGACTGCTAGTTCCAGAGGGTCGTGAGGGTCCAGTGAAGGAACGCTTTGACCTGAGCGACAAGCCTCCGCTTCTTTAACTTTGTGCTGGTGCTCGCGACGTGTGAGCGCACGAGACACGAATTCTTCGGTTAGCCACTTCAGAGTCTGTTCATGATTCCAGGTGCGAGGGTCTGTAGGATTATATGGAGCAGGTCCACGAGGTTTGGGTGGTGAAGTCTTGAACGGAGAGGCATAGGATAAGGTGCTAACGCTATGCGTTGAATCTTGAAGATGCGGGGATACATGGGCAATGATCATCGTTTTCGATGGCTGACGAGATTCGACGTCGAATACTGGCTTTATGGACATCTCAGTGAGACATACCGAGGTAAGGACGAGTGGACAGACCTTCAGGAGCATGGTGAGTTTGTTGGCACGCCAAGGGATGTGTACAAAGCCATCTTCCTGTGCCATCTTCGCCTTTGCGCGGACACACTCCTTGAGATGCATCAGGCTGTTGTTATTGTCACGAGATTCCAGCATCCGCTGCTTGTTATGCCTTTTCGAGTCCTCGTATCGTTCGCTTCCAGCCAAGCTAGCGTCGAACGTGAGCAAGCAAGACGGGCCAATATTTCAGTTACCAAACGTACTCGACTAAAATCAGTTGGCCGTCCTCTGCGAAGGGCAAGAGCTTGTTTTTGATTCTGATGTTCAAGAGTGCATGACTCCTACTGGAAGTAGCGTTGCGTGCCGTAGCAGATACGCGCCTAGAAAGCGAGATGAGAAAGGAAACTGTAAACGATACTACCTGTGTAAGTGTTCCGCTGATTGTGCTTGACGGGATATGAGCCGTGGTCTAACATCTCCATTCTGGACTCTGCAATGAGTACGTACAGAGCGATGTTGAAAATGTCTCAACTCACCTTGTCCTCGTGAACCGCAATCTCTTTGCGGATTGGATTCCCTTGATCGCCCATAGCTAAGCCGGGTTCCAGGAGGTCAGATGCTCGTTTACCCAGCAGCTCCAGAAATGTGACATTGAACTCGAAGATATCAGCACCGTACTTGTAGTCTAACGTCGAGTCTTGAGTTGGTATGACTGTCCTGCGTTCTGCTTTCAGAAGCTTCTCCCCGGCCATCTCGGCTGCTACGTATAAGTCTCTTGCCACGCGATATTCGAGAGCCTCCATCGTGTAAGTCTTGCCTGTACCGGTTTGACCATATGCGAGAATACAGGCTGTACCTCCGGCCAGGGCGAGAGGTATTATCTGCCAAGATATACAGTCAATTATGCACCCAAGGATACATCTGCATCTATTCCGGACTTACATCATTGGCGACTATTGTACGTTCGTACACTTCATCGTTCGTCACATTGGGTCCGAAAGCAAGGTCGGACTCGAATTTCTTGTGCGTGAGTGTGGGTCCAGACCACTGGAAAGCAGCAAAAAGTAAGTCTCACGAAGTTCAATAACTGGCAGAAGCGTACCTTCATTCCCGGAACATGAGCTACGAATACACCCGGCTCGCCGCTCACGAGAGTGATGCCAGGACAGAACGCGGGCGTATGGGCCTCGTCAATCAGTTTATGTTCGTTTACATCTTCCTCGGCAGAGGGAGCTTCAGCAATTGAGCTGACTTGGAACTTCTCCTCCGCCTCATGCTCAAGAGGGGGACGCGTTCTAAACGCGACGATAACATCCTTGCCTTGTTCCTCTTGCAGACCATGTAAAGCTAGGCGGGATAGTATATCTTGTGAGGCAGACGAAAAGGGCACGGCAGGAGGTTGTTTCCACCGCCATTGCTCAAGTTCTTTGCGCAAACGGGGAAGGTGAGTGGTGGTCAAAGCTGCAGAAGAAGCCATAGTGAATGCGATAGTAAGGTGAAGGAAGAGTCTGAGTTAGGCCAATGTCGACGTTTTAGTGCCTGACAGGACGTGCCTTTTTGTACTTCGCCTAACTGATGCCATGTGGCTACCGTGCATCAGACGCGTATTGTGATATGACCCAAGCCCTCCCAAGCCTGGCACCTGCCTCAGTAATGATTCGCTACGGGATCATACAGTTCGACGTTCATTGTTCTGATCGCTTCTTACTGACTGCGACGATGCGAGGATGCTGCTGCTGTGACTCCTGATAGTATATTGAGGCGATAGCGGGGCCTTGTCTGCTGGACATTCTAAGCAGGTCAACTCGTTTGCATCAATGTAATGAGAGTATAAGAGGTGTTGTGTAGGTGTTGTACCAGCGCAAATAACTGACTCCTTCGCTGGTCTGGCTCAACCCAGTCATAACACGGCTCCGCAAGACTGTCAATGTCAAAAATATATCCATTGCTTCGGGGTCATCAGTAATGCTACGCAATATAGAGAATGTACGCGTCAGATAAATTGTATGCGACTGAGGACAATATGATTCGGATCACTCACTGTATAATACAGCTGATTTATTAGTGGTTCACATTCATCTTGTTATGTCAAATGACTGGAACTGAAGTCGCGCAAGGTCGCTTTCATTAGAAAATCGAATGTCGGAGACGTTGGCATGGCGAGGTCCCGCTGCCAGATCCTCCTTGCTATTGACAATTTGAGAAGCGACTAGATTAGACACTATCCAATCTTTAAATCCATCAGCATGGTAAACTCACAACTTCTCCAACTTGTCCTCATCGCCTTGCGCAAGGCCAACGACCGTTCCATCCTACCACATCGCCTCAGAGCAGAGGACATTGCTTGATGGTGAATAACATACTGAGTGGTTCTTTACCCATCCCACAATTCCATCCGCCCTTGCGGTGGTTGCAACGAAGTGTCGGAATCCGACTCCTTGAACGCGACCGTGAACAACAAACTCGAAGGTTTTGAGAGCCATTACGTGTTTCAATGAGGCATGCGATGTTGTAGACTGAACCAAGAGACGAGAGAGCATTAAAAGTACCCGTGGTGCTCCATAGCCACGAGCCGCTGACATCACGCTTCGTGCCGCGAGCAGAGACGGAAATGTTCCACACGCTAAACTAGCTGTATTGCCCAATTCCCAGTGAGACTTGTGAGACTTAAGATGAAGCTGCGTGCTCAGGCGAGTAGAAAGCTGGAGACACAAGCAGATTGATCATGAACAAGTCCGACCCTGCGTAACGCGCAACAAGACCATGGTACTGTAACGACTTCTCCAACGGTGACAGACACCAAGGTTGAGTTGCAAAGGATACCATGGCGCTGTACGAGTCCATTCCAGAGTTTTAAGAAAGTAGAGACAGAAGCCAGAATTTGACCAAATGAGAGTGGCCAAGCTGATTCGTTGAAACACGCTGCCGCCCTAATTACCGAACGCGGTGGCCGTTATTTGTTGCGACCAAATATCCTTCTCGATGCGCAACGAAATGGCACCGGAAAGTACTCGAGCCCAAACGACCACCTCCGCGGCCTGCAAGCAGCTGCTTCATTCTTCAAACTCTTCTGTTCTTGCAGAATCAGTTGCTTGGTCCAAAAATCTCAAAAAACCGTCCAGGATCCAGGGAGATCATTCGCCGACTGGCTCCCACGCGTCTGCCACCCTATGGTCAATTAGCTGCATATTGGCCCACTAGTTGGATATGAGCAAGACAGAACGTAATGGGAAGGCTCGTGGAGGTCCTAAAGAGCGTTTGAGGGCCCCTATAGTAGAGGAAGCGGAGGAGAGTGTGATAGAAGAGCGCGACAGGCTGATCCGTGAAAGACAAGGCACAGTGGAAGAGGTGCTGGACAGGCATGACGATTTGGTGCGTGCTGAAGTTCTGTATAACAACTTTAGACCTGTTAATTTATATTTCTAGGTGCGAGAACTATTCCATCTGGAGAAATATGTGTCATTGTTGTCCTATAATCCTCAGGTACGTCCTTGTCTGTCCTGCAAATGTTCACAAGCACCATACGCAAGGATTCTTCAAAGCTCTTCATATACGTCTCTTCCATACGTCTGCTTTTCATGGGCTGGTGTGGCGTACATTGATATGCTAAAGCGACTCTACAGGAGGCAAAAACGGATAAGAGCGCGGTTTTCCTGAACGTATGTCCTCCAGAGCCTCATATCTGAAATGCAACTCACATGTACCTAGTTTAAAGCAACATATGACCTTGTGGATCATACTGCTACTGCAGGTCCATCCAGAAAGACGCGTCACGCTCATACGCAGCGTCTTCAGTCTTTGCAAACCAATCCAGCCGGTGGCCCTGCTTCTTCGTTAAATAAGAAGCACAAGGCACCCGCAGGCCACGAAGAACAGGATGGAGTGCTCTGGACGTTGCTCGCCGAAGTCAATGCCAAAGCAAAGGGTAAAGAACCCCCTGCTGTACAGAGCGCCAGTGCTCCTGTTCGCCGCCGTGGAAGGCCTCCCAAGTCTACTCAGCCGAAGGCATCTACCTCAGTTCATAATGATGCTCACAGCGCCCACAGTACTGCACCTTTACAGCGTCGGCGAACTGTAATAGGTTCACCGATACAACCACCTCCTGCGAAGAGACGCAAATTGGATAGTCACGCTAGTGAACGTGATTTATCTCTCTCCGCCTCTATAACCGATTCCAATCCTGCCCCGCCGAAGAGAAAGAGACGTGAAGGCTTGCGTGCTGCACAAACTGAGGAGGAAGAGCCGTCTGTTTCAGCCTCCGCTGGTCCTCTCAAGCGCGTCAAGCTCATCGTTCGCAAGCCGCCCCCAGTCTACACTCATCCTCTGCAGCGGCCTCCGTTACCACAATTCGGATCGTCTCTGGAATCATTTCTCAGGTCGTATAAGGCTCCAAATGATGCTAACATGGACGAAAATGCCCTTGAGGAGGCAGCTCACAGTGACCTGGTTATCTGGAGGCAGGTGGATAATATGCGACGACAAGGGCGGATGATACACCGACCGCCAGACAGCTCATCTGGTAGTGCCTCCGGTTCGGAAGGTCCACAGCGGGCGCCTGACCTGTGGGACCAAATCATCCTGGAGGTGCAGGAGCGTCATCGTGTACGCCGTTATCCCGCCGGCGAGTATGTTGCCTCGCAGGTTGCTAGTCGAGTCGTGGCATACTGGGAGGCTCAAGCTGCTCGGGACGACAAGGCCAGAGCGCTGGAGGAGAAGAGGTTGCGTGCGTTGGCGAAGGCTACTATCAGGCTAGTGACGGCGAAATGGAAGGAGGCAGTATACGTAAGTCTACGTCACTTCTCAATATCATCAAGCAGTCAATTTACTCCTTTGTGTATAGTATATTCGCGATCAGGAACGGAGGAAGCGCGAGGACGAGGAACGACGGCGTGGACACGAGCATCTGGACGCTATCCTCGACCAGTCAGGACACATCCTTGAAGCTCAACAGGTAGATCTTGCCAGACCCGACGGCGCTTTATCTCGAAGCAGGTCAGGTAGCCTTTCTGCGGGTCTCGACCATTGGGCTTCTGCTTCGCCACCGGCAGAAGACGAACACGACTCTGACCACTCCGATTCAGATAGTGGGAGAAAGGGCGCAGATAGCGACGATGAGGACGTAGAGCTTGATCAGTCAAATATTAATAATCTCATCTCGCAGAAGGATAGCCCTTCCCGAGGAGAAGCATCTTCTCGAGAGACTTCAGAGGGCCCTACCAGAGCATCGCGTACCTCTTCTCCAAACGACGGCGAGGAGTCTTCTACGTTCTCGAGGAGGTTAAGTGTCTCATTCGCGGATAAAGATACACGCATTTCACCCACCTCTCCTTTGTTCCTCAAACACCGTTCTACTTCATCACTACGCTTGGAAATCACGGAAGATCTGGATGAGGATGCCCCCTCTCACTTGCGAGACCCCCAAGCTAAGTGGCAAGAAGAGCCCTCAGTTGCATCTCCCCTTGCCCGGATCACCGACTTTCCCGAGTCTACGTCCAGCAGATCTTCCGTCATCCCCGAATCAATACCCGAACTTCAGCAAGACCATCTGGACGATCTTTTGGAGGCCGTCGAGGATGTCCCACCGGACACCCCTACGTCCTTGGCATTCGACTCAATATCCATACCGCCTATTCCCAAGGAAGAGGAACTCCCATCCACCATCATTTCCAGTTCTGATGGAATTACCGTGCATGACCGCTCTCCATCAACACCCACCTCGATAGCGGTCAACGGGAACGACGCCGCAGAAGAGGATGACGAGTCTGACGAGGAGGTAGAGGACGATTCCTCCACACCAGCATACCTCCAGCCGTATGCAGTAGCCCCTGTCACATGGGATAGCGACGCAAAAGTCAAGCCACCTTTGCTTTTGCGTGGTACACTGCGTCCGTACCAGCAAGCTGGATTGGAATGGCTTGCCAGTCTACACACCAATCATCTGAATGGAATCCTTGCCGACGAGATGGGGTTAGGGTGAGTATAAGACGTGAATATGCTATTTATTGGCCTCCAACTGACTATAATGGCGATAGAAAAACGATCCAGACGATTTCGCTCTTAGCCCACCTCGCATGTGATCGTGGAATCTGGGGACCACATTTGATCGTCGTTCCGACTAGCGTCCTCCTGAACTGGGAGATGGAGTTCAAGAAGTTTCTACCCGGGTTCAAGGTCCTTAGCTATCACGGCAACTCTAAACGCCGCAAGGAGCTTCGGCAAGGCTGGAACAACAAGTATCACTTCAACGTCTGTATCACCTCATACACGCTAGCAAGTCGTGACGCCCACGTCTTCAAGCGGAAAGCCTGGTACTACATGATCTTGGACGAAGCTCACATGATCAAGAACTTCAAATCCCAACGATGGAATATCCTCCTTATGTTTAGATCGTTTCGACGTCTTCTCCTCACTGGGACGCCTCTCCAGAATAACCTTACCGAACTGTGGGCGTTGTTGCAGTTCCTCATGTCTGGGACGGACTTTGCCAATCTGAAGGAATTCGGGGAGTGGTTTTCCAGTACGCGTACTTTCCTATCCTCGTATCTTGACAGACGACTGACGTTTGTGCAGATCCGTTGGAGAAAGCCATTGAGATGGGCAGTGCACTGGATAGTGATAATCTCCAACGCGTTGCGAAATTGCACCAGGTGTTACGGCCGTACCTTCTCCGTAGACTCAAACGCGACGTCGAGAAGGAGCTGCCGAGCAAGTTTGAACACCTGGTGATGTGTCCGTTATCCAAGCGCCAACGCTTTCTATACGACGAGTTCATGGCTAGGGCTGAGACCAGGCACGACTTGCAGTCCGGAGTCTACCAGAAAATTGCGAACATCCTAATGCAGCTGCGCAAGGTTGTCAATCATCCAGATCTATTCGAGGTCCGACCCATTACGACGTCGTTCGCCATGTCGAGATCGGCCATTGCGGATTTTGAGATCAAGGAGCTGCTCATCCGTCGACAGCTTTTACGGTCTAGTGACGATGATCAGCTCAATCTTGACTTCCTGGGCTTTCACTTCGCAGGTGAGATGAATACATCCATCATAGCCGCGCACGAAAGGTCTCGCCTAGACGGTACTCCCTACCTACCCCTTATTGTTGAACTACCCGAAACGCCTCCGAAGGACACCCGCACTGTCGAGGGCTTCCTCCGCTACAAGGCTCATATGCGGCAACTCGAAGCTGCTGCACGCTGGGAGCAGATTGCATATGTCAATCGCCTGCGCTGCCAGAAGGTGCCTCTTCTTGGCTCAGAGTTGCTCAACGCTGTTAAAGTCCCTAATACAACTATCACGCCTCTTCCCCTCTTGGACGATCGCCATCGTTACTTAGACACAGTGCGTCACGTCCACGCTGTTGTGAAGTCGTATGAGGACCGAACGCGGGATATGACTGGTGTCATTGATCGGTTTGCATTCGTGACCCCAACTGTGGTCGCTCGTGACATGCCTTCTATCGCCCTTGCGGGCTCTGCAGATATCGTTCAACAACTCGCCTCCGACACATCCTTCGACGCCGTCTTGCATCCCGCCCGTGTCAAGCTACAGATAGCCTTCCCCGATCCATCCCTACTTCAGTACGACTGCGGGAAGCTTCAAGAGCTGGCTCGTCTTTTACGCGAACGCAAGGCTGGTGGCCATCGTATCCTCATCTTCACACAGATGACGAAGGTGCTCGATATTCTCGAGACCTTCCTTAATTATCATGGATATCTTTACCTTCGTCTGGATGGTGCAACGAAGATTGAGGACAGGCAGTATATCACAGAACGTTTCAACACCGATTCGCGGGTCTTTTGCTTTATCTCCTCGTCTCGATCCGGTGGTGTTGGTATAAAGTATGTAGCTTGTCCCGTACCGTGGATGTTGCCGTGTGCTAATGCGCGTCGGGTTTATCTAGTCTCACCGGTGCAGACACTGTGATTTTCTATGACAGCGACTTCAATCCCCAGATGGATCGACAGTGCGAAGATCGGTATGTCTTATCCTCTAGATCCGTGTCCCGTCAAACCAGTAACTCAACGATGCTGCAGTGCTCACCGTATAGGACAAATCCGTGACGTCCATATTTACCGCTTCATCTCACAGCACACCGTCGAAGAAGCCCTCTTGCGCAAAGCAAATCAAAAGCGTTCACTAGACGACATCGTCATCCAGAAGGGCGAGTTTGATTGGCGAACTTTATTCCGGGACGAAAGCGCGTTCACGAGGGCACTGGGCGAGGTGGAAGACACAGAAGATGCGCATGCGGCGGCTGTAGCTTCCCGAGAGGCCATGGAGGTCGAGGGTGCAGATGCTGATGATTTCGCCTGGGAGGGAGGCCATCAGAAGCCTGAGCCTAAGGGTGATCCAGGTGCAGGAGAGGCACCTGACGTCTCTGTGAGTGTGACTGAGAAGGCGGAGGAGGAACCCTTGGTTGCTACCACCGGTGTTGAAGAAGAAGGTGATAGAGAGGAGGAAGAAGAGGAGGAAGGTGGAACAACTGAGGATTATATGCTGGCATTTGTGCAAGCTGATATGGAGTTCTTCGGCGAGTGGAGGTTGCCTGGGTTTAAGGAGTAATCCTCGGTTGGCTCTTGCTCGCATCTACGCGCACACTTAATATGTCGAATCTCAACGCGATGCTACTTTTTTGTTACTGTACATATCTTGCTCTAGTATCATGATGGGTTTGAATAGTTTTTTCGTCGCTGGGATACCAGCTAAGCTGTTCAAAGGTGCCAGTGGTTTGCGACCGCTATCGTGATTGTGATGCGTGATGTGTAAGCATTTCCTGATCGCGCCTCGCTTATCAGATAAGATGACACCGTGTCTGCTTCGAATCAAGAGCGTGGTCGAGCTGGCAGTATGGTCGCGCCGATGTTCCTCTTGTGAACCTGTCATAGTCATGGCGGAATAGTGAGATCCAAAAAAGGTATCGCAAGCTTTGTAAACTTCGGTGGGCCCCTGGGTTTGAGGAAACGATGACTACGGATGCTTTAATATCATGACAGATAGCTTCAGTGCTAGAAGTTTAACAGACAGCAGGCGTGACGCTTACCAATATTGTCCGAGACTACGAGAACATCCATGCAGTCGGAGGTATGATACTACAAGTCCGCTTGCGCTATAGGCCCGAGACATGCTGTATATGAGGCGGCTGGCACTCATCCAATGATACTCGGGCAGTACGCCAGAAATCCCGTTCCCGACAGCATCAGATCCTATGGTACTTTGGTCTAAGAGTTGGCCACTAAGTGGGCGATGGGAGAGCTTACATTCTCCGAGATCACGCTACATATCAAGAGGAATCATACAGAAACGGACAAAGTATGCGATTTGAGGCCTGAGCGGACACCTCTTCTGACGGCCCAAAACGCGCAAAATCGAAACGAGCTAGTGAAGTCAAGGGAGGTGGCCATGTACGCCTGTTTATGACCACCCCGTGTCTCATCAGAGTGTCAGCAGTTGACACCTTTACCAGAGAGAATCAAGGTCATGATGTCGGGGGGTTCCACATCATTTGCGCCTCTATTCTCTTGTGCAGTACTTCGCCATCAATGACCTTCGTAGCAAGGAGAAGTACTGCATACAGAAAGAAGGTGGCAGGGTGATAAAGTTGAGCGGTATGCGCCGCCTTCCACGTAGTTTTGTAGTGGCCGCGATGACGTCGACGTTCGTCTTCACCAGAAACTTGATTGCCTGTGCGGTGGCGAATTATGAAAGTGGCGGGCTTACAAGCGCAATTACGGCTACATCTGGAAGAATCGTCAGACATATGACATGCATCATGTATCGAAACTTATTGGACACAAGAAAAGCACTAGAACAACAACTGACGACCGATGACCGACGTCTTGGTCAGAACCAGAACTACCCGAGCTCGGTGACCGCGTTGTGTGGCTACGGAACTGAATGTGGGTCGTATACGCGACGGGGTTCCGTAGTCTTGCTGAGCAATCATGTAGGAAGATGATCTACGGCGTGTGCTGGCTGGTCGTGGAAGAACGCGAGTCAGGGTCGGAGCCGCTGCGTTCAGCTTGCCAGCAAAAGGGCGGATCAACTCCGCAAGCGCTTTAGATCAGACTATCAGATAAACATAGATCTGTCTTGGAGTCGCATGTACTTCAGCAAGGGTGCCACATCGTAGCTGTAAAATCCGCACAATATTTTGTTAGAAAACTGAGCTTTCCATTCAATGCAAACCTCATGCACATTTCTATACCGACGGGCACCGGAACCAGGCCTCTCTCACGGCGATAGCACTTAGGGCTCCCGCCACTACTTATACTGACTCCGGCGATATTGCGAGTTGAGCTCGATGTCTTGCACGTCGTTACGGACCCTGCCAGGAACGTTGATCCTGCACGACACCTCGTCTATCATATATCACTTGCATAGCTGTCGAGGAAGCTTGGCCTGAAGACGCGGGCGGAACGGCTCACCAGTCGTCCGTTCCTTTCGGGCTCGGCCATACAAGGCGCCTGTTGCAATACGTCAGCCCGGCGGCACCCACGCACACATCCGCCCATAATGATTCCACTTCAAATACTGGTGGCCACCCGCATTTCATGTCTTCCGCACTATTCTAGCTCCCTTCCTTTCTTTTTCTTGTTCACTGACGTTGCCTTGTTCGTCGTCGTTCACGACAGCGCACGCAATACGCTATAACGGTCAAATAACGCCTTCGAGGCCGTCGCCGTATAAATCATAATAATCCTGGACACCGAATTCTCAACAAAACAAACATGCAGAGCGCAGAAGGACCGTTCAGAGGGAGCGTCAGCTCAATACCACAACGCGATGAGCCTTTCTCGCATGGAATTCTCGACAAAGACGAGGCTTCTCGTCGGGCGCTCAAGGCGTATCTGAAGCCTGTAGTAGGAGCCACGGTTATGATTTGGCTGGTAATCTGGTCGGTGCTCGGGTTATATTGGGGTGCGTGTTTACTATTCTTTGATAGCTTTTAATTATGGAAGACTAATGTGCTTCTAGGTGCCAACTGGAGAGTGTTTTCCGGGCTCCACAATCTCGACGGGTGGATAGTGGACTTTGACGGTGGCCAAATAGGCTCGACGGTCATTTCTGCGTATATGAACGCCACTGGTGCGAAGGAACAGATAACTTGGCGTGTAATACCTTCAAGTCAGTTCCCCAATGGCGAGGCGGACGTGGCTCATGCTGTCTTGGCTGAGAAATGTTGGATCGCTGTGTCAAGTGAGTTTACCTTCAGCTTCACCTGTATGTCGCCAGAGAGCGTAAAAGTCCTGATAAATATCGTATAGTTAGTGCCGGTGCTTCCGATCGCCTAAACGCAGCCATCGCCTCGGCGGATAACACCTACAACAACTCGGCCGCAGTGACGCTCTGGGGTAACGAGGCTCGCAATGAGAACGCCTAGTATGTCCTTCGCATGTGCCAGTCTCTTTGTACTGACCATTGAATATTACGTCTTCCCCCACCGCAGTTCTTTCTTCCTCGAAGCGCAGCTCGAAGGTCCCATGCCTGAAGCCATGGCAGCCTTTTCGCTGCAGCAATCCCAGCAATTGGGTAACAACGCTGCAAACTTGTTGAGAACGGCACCGAAGTTGGTATTGTCGCCGCTTAACTATACTCTGGTCAATTTGAAGCCATTCGACATTCAAGTGTGCGTACCTACGTTTCTTTTCGAGACGCTGTTTTCTGACTTTGCGGCGGTGGGATATAGTGCGACAGCGGTCGATTTCGTCGGTCTAATTTACCTACTGATCCTTTCGGTACGCTTCCCTTCTAACATACTATCCTTTTACCCGTAACTGACAGTTCTGCCACCGCCTACTCAGTTCATCGCTGCAGTACGTCCTTTCTTTATCATAACGCTACTACCGGATGCTTACTATTTGTTGTAGCTTGCGAACTTCCAAGCTCGTGTCATGATCTCAGGCATCGACCGTCGTCTCCGATTCAAGCAGCTCCTAATTTTACGATTCGTCGCGCCCTTCACGATCTACTTCGTAAGTCTTTCCTCTACCTCTTATCCTTCAGCTTCAATGCTGAATCCTTGTTTTTCCAGTGGCTATCATGTAAGCATTCCACACAGGCCCCATGCGATGTTGAGTGCAGAACAGTTTACTGATATGATAACGCACAAAACAGTCGTCTTCGCGCTCCTCTCACTCTTCTTCAAAGTCCCCTTCGACCGCAAATTCGGACACGCAGGCTTCTTCATCTACTGGATGCTCTCCTGGGCGGGCATGCTCGCGCTGGGCTTGGCACTCGAAGCCATGGTCACGCTCCTCACGCCACGGTTCATTCCGTTCTTCTTGGTGTTGTGGATCATCGGTGCGTATCCCCGTCTTCTTCCGTGTTTCCCGCGTTCATTGTGCTGATATGAGAATGATTTGACATGATATAGTGAACGTGTCGGTGGTGTTCTTCCCTGTTGAGATCCTCCCTACGATATTCCGATATGGGTATGCGACGCCGTTCTATAACGTAGGTAACGCGACGAGAACGATCTTGTTTGGGACGCGAAATCAAGGTACGCTCATCTCATCTTACCTTGTCTCTGTTTGCCACCTCTAATTCATGTTCCCTTTCTCTCTCCCTTATTTAGTCGGCCTTAACTTCGGCGTCCTCTTCGCTTGGATCGGCATCTCCCTCATCACCATCCCTCTCTTCCAAGGCATAGTTCGTCGCGGTCAAGTAAGAGACTGGAGACGGAAGATCGATGCAGAGCAGAATCAGCAGGTGGAAGAGAAGCAGCGGAAGATGAGGGGCGATGGAGATGATGCTGCTAGCAGTGCGGGGACGCAGGTTAATGTTAGTGAGGCATAAGGTGGAAGGTGTAGGACGAGGGACGGGGGATGGGGAGTAGGATATATTTAGTATGTAACGATTATGTTGGAAGGATTAGTTGGGAGGATTTAGTTCTGGAGTAATACCAGTTTTAGGGTAACCATGTCTAATGATGCATGATCTATCGGGACCAGCTGGGTTGGCAGTGAAATGCGCGTGCTTGGCAATCCGGGCTGAATATAGGGCGAAGTTCTTGTTTGAATGAGTATTACATTATTGTCTAAATAGTGCTTCGTTGATGTGAGAGACCGGGGCAATACTTTTAAGAAGAC
This sequence comes from Irpex sp. M6601, assembly GCA_037039805.1. Lineage (NCBI taxonomy): Eukaryota > Fungi > Basidiomycota > Agaricomycetes > Polyporales > Irpicaceae > Irpex > Irpex sp. M6601. Next base: position 19,541 of record JAXQGN010000166.1, on the reverse strand, counting down.
GTTATAGCTGAGGTATCCTATCACAGTGTGAGCATAGAGGGTAGACTGACATGACGTGTGTAATATCACATACCGATTGCATATTAGAGTAAATTGTAGTATATATACACTTGACTGCCTATGACTTCCTCGACAGGGTATTCGAAGCAGCTTCTGCGAGTGCATTCTCGCGTTGTACTTGCTATAAACGACGGAACACGGGTTGCCTTCAGCAAAGGTACTTCGACAGAAGAACGAACGTGATACAAGAGGAGTAGAAAGAGTGTGGGCAACATACCTCTATCTCCTTCTGATCTTCTGCTTCATGTGCAGCCAAAGCCTTCATTAACGAGCACAATGTTTAGCATACGCTCTTTAGGTCGAATTAGCAGTCATGTAAGGTGACTGACCTCTGAAGTAGCCAATAAAGCCTATCAGAATATATAATTAAGTCAAAATAAGCCACAAACGTACCTCTACCCCTCTTGAGTATGTCAAAGTGCACGGCTCCCATCGTGTATATACCCCATCCAGAAATGCCGACAAGCGAGTAGAGGAGTCCGCGATGGAGGATATCCCCGACAGGCATGCTTCGTATTCTTTGGAAGACGGACATCTTGAGCTGTGGTTGTCCTTGCCTTAAGTATCGGTCAGGTGTACACTGGGCAAGTGAAAGTGGTGGTGGTGTACTTCTGCCAACTCGGCGGTGGAAAGGTCGCCTCGGCACGCGGGCACGAGTCGATCTAGATCTCACAAACTGATGCGCCTCACTACATCCCGCCCTCCGGCGTCGTATTTGGCAGGCTGTCACTCAATAAACGTCGAACGACTCATGCCCGCGGCACCGGTCCTGCACTGCACGCTCGTCTTCTTGACTCTTGCGTTCACAAGGAAACCTCCATAGCACGCAGCGTAACGCTTACTCTCTTCAGCTCAATTGCAGGATGAAACGAGTACATGTTGGCCCTACTATCGAGCACTACATGATCAAGCTCAGGGCTCCCAAAGACGGCTCAACAGTTGCTCCTGGTAACAAGCCCTCCCAGCGGAAACCTGAAGAAGAACAAGAACGCAAACCTCAGGCATCATCTTCACGCGAACCTCCACCGCAGTCGCAACGGGAACACGAGCAATCTCAGGCAGAATCGCAGGACACCCAATACGAACGTCGAGGGAACAAACAGCGCGATGCCAGAAGAGACATTGCTGCCGCTACATTGGACGCTATTAAGCATGGGTCGTACCTGCAACACGACCTCAGCGCACCCATCACCTCCTCCAAGCACAACACCAGGTACTATGGGCCCGACTCGAACACATTATCGGCTTGGGCTACCGCTCAGCCCTCGTCAACATACCTGACGACAAGAGTGTCTCTCTTAGAGATCTCTACCATCGAAGGATGTCGTTACCTCGCCTCTTCATCCTCCACCGCTCATCGTAAGATCGCGCTCCTCAACTTTGCCTCCGCGAAGAAACCGGGCGGCGGATTCCTCTCTGGTGCGCAAGCCCAAGAAGAGTCCATCGCCCGGTCCTCCACCCTCTACCCCACCCTCATGACAGCTACAGGCCAGAAATTCTATACCCTCCACAATCGCGACCCCAAGGATGGAATATATTCGCACGCGATGATATATTCTCCCGGAGTGCTCTTGATTAGAGACGATGGAGGCTCGTGGCTAGACCCGCCAGTGGAGGTGGATGTGTTGACGAGTCCAGCTGTGAATGCGGGGATCGTCAAGCGTAGTGCCAAGCGTAAGGATAGTCAAGCTGAGAGGGATCAGGAGATTGAAAGCGTTATGAGGGAGCGGATGGCGCGGATACTTCATCTGTTCGAGGTCAAGGGTGCGCAGGACCTTGTCCTGGGGAGTTTCGGCACTGGCGTGTTCCAGAATGATGTGGGGATGGTAGCAAGGATATGGGCAGAGCTGCTCCTGGAGAGTGGGTCGAGATTTGAGAAGTCATTTGAGAACGTGGTGTTTGCTGTTCTGGGGCGAGAGACGTTCGGAGAGTTTCAAGAGGTGTTTGGGAACTACGGGGTCTCGTAGTATCCATGTAAATTACTGGAATTATGTATCTGAATGTTAACGTAACTATAGCTCCAACCATCAAGTCCTTACGATACAACTATGGAAGAATAGTGTAAACTCGAGGGAAGGAGCCTGATTATACTAATAGTACATTGGTCACCCATCCGGCATCTTAGCTGACATGCAGCTCAACTGCCCACACTCCAAACTCCGCCTTGCTCGCAGAGACGATCCACAACGACTCCATAAAAGCCGCATTCTGAAGGTGCCAGCGTTGACATCCTTGACTAGGGCTGCTTTTCTGCAAACACGTATCAGGAGGTGTGCATACAAGAGTAACAGCCAAGGAGGGACAACTCACAGACAGGATCGTGCCCCATATGAGTATTTCTGTGCATATAAGCTGAGCGAACTCTTGTCGGGTGCACAAGTAAGGCAGTAAGATTTTAGGATACGCTGGAAAATATCCTGGCCACTATCAAACCGATCACGTCAAACTTTCTGCGGGTTACGGGGTTATAGAGCGTTTGGAACTCACAGTCAACTGCAGAGTGACATCCCTGTTACTCGGATCTCTCTTCTCTCTCTCTTCATCGAAAAGAAGCCTGTGTCCGTCATTAACGGTCCACATGCCTTCCGCAGTTAGTCGCACAGGTACACCTATCTTCTCGCCCAGACCGAAGTTGACGGTTTCGAAGCATTTGGGCGGGATAGGGTTGGCGATTGGGAGCCGACGGACTGAGTATTGCCTGTTAGCACATTGAGTTAGTTACTTAGCTCATAACGCCACGAAGGTAAGAGACACATACCTGCTACTCTGGTCGTACCGAAGCCATGGATAAACAGTCTCGTGTTGGAAATCCAGTACAGCGGCCATCGGGATTTCATCATTCGGTGCAAACCTTAACATGACCCTTCCATCCCTCTCCTCAGCGGCTTCATAAGCCGCCCAGCTCTTATGCTTCTGCTTCCCAATTCTAACGCACTGCCCACCAACTTCTTGACTGACCTCCACCGCCTTCCTCTCCTGAGGCTTCTTGGCCCTGCCAAAATCGTTCATGTGTTTTGTGCAGGCCTTATGATGCGATTGTGGGACCCAGTCCGGTTTACGGTAGATTTGGGAGGCGATAGATTTGCAGATGACATGATGGAGGGTTGCGCAGCTTGCGAGGCCATGTGGGTTGCGTGCTCGTTCGCGTAGGAGATGGTAGATTTGAAGAGAGACGGAGGGGAGGTTTTCTTTGGTAATCTTTGTTTTAGATGTAGACGTGAGGTTGGGAGCGGCGGGTGTTGGCGTCAGGGCAGGTGTAGGATAAGAGTAAGCTGGTGGTTCGAGATTCTGAGCTTGCGTCGAAGAAGAGAGGAATGAGAGATGTTGTGCGGATAGGTTGGGGCTCAGATACATGGGGTTGGTGGTTTGTGCGTGAAGCATTGATGGCGATGGGACCAGTTGCGTAAAGCCACTTGGGCCCTCGGCGTATGAGTACACTGAATTGTCCCAAAAGCCCACTGGGGTCTCGTGCGCAGGCGTTCTCGCGGTATTTTGACGGTCGGCCATCGAAGGCGTACGCTGTACGGAAGGAACTCTATTTCCAGCAGCAGACGGCGTTCGACTTCCCGACATGATAGACACGGTCGGATACACGTCCAAGGAGTGAGATGGCTTTGGGGCTAGGATTGGTGTGGCACGTGGACGTGAAGAGGACGCGATATTAGGGCGTTGCAGACCCAGGTCGCCTACAGGACTGGGAGCCAGTGGGTAGTTATCGTCTTGAGTCAAGTCGATTATGTCTTTCTTGAGAGGAAGCCGTAGAGGCGTATTCACGACGTAGTTCATGACGTGCTCGGTGATAGCACAGCTTGGTAGAGGAATAGTCGCCTCAATGGGCTATGAAAACATTCAGTCGTGAGCGAGAAGGATAGCTTCGACTGTGAATGCGACATACCATCCTCTCGGCCTGCGTAATAGCTTTGTCGAACAAACGGAATGTACTTTCATCTAGATGTGGTACAATGATAGGCTGGATAGCGTGTGGTCGAAGCGAGCTTCGCGTGCTCGGACTTGCCGTCATGATAGATGGCGCGTGTTTGAAGGGGATGGCTTGAGACTGGGATGTACGACGAGCGGAAGTAAAAGTTGGGTGAACAGAACAAAGTGAGAGTGGACAATATAGAGCGCGCACCGTGTATATGTATTGGCCGATGGCCATTGTCGGTTCTAGCGATGCACTGACCGGCGACTAGAGAGGCCAGATGAACAGTGGATGGTAATGACGGCCAGGACACAGAAATGTCCGGAATACGGGAAGGCCTTCGGGAGGACAGCAGATGACGCCCTTTTGTCGATCCCATGGTGCATGCGAAGGCGAGTGGCGCATTCACGACGAATGTGTAAATGACCATCAAAAACAATGACCGCGTCGGAGAGTGCGCTAGGCTAGTAGACAACAATGACCCGGGTTGCCTGGTTGATGAGCTGGAAACAAGGCGGGTTGTTACAGACGTACCTTGTACAATAATTAGCACAGATATTGCTACGCGTGCGTGTTGTTAAGCAGAACATTTAGACAGGGTCTTAAGGAGCAAGCATCTCTATCCGGCCGTAGGCCAATATTTCCTTGTCTGAGGGAATGCTATGACCTACCGTTGCTTAGTGCATTTCTGAGCTCTTGTAGCCGTGTATCATAGGAGCTTCGGGAGGTTCTCATTGCCCAATATATTCAATTACTTACGTGTTGCTCGCATGGAACAGCTTGAAGGTTGTGGTCAACGGCCAATGCACTTCGAGGCCAACGGAAGATCGACGTACCTTTACCTGACTTTGCTGGAAATCATCAATTCCTGCATTCCGCCAACCATCCTAAAATCTCTCAGATCGGGCTTTGACAGGTATTCAAAAGCTAGGTAAATTGTGCTAGAACGAACTCAAGGTTGTGGATAAAGCTCGGTTGTGGTCGTGGTCGCCGGCAGAGTACGCTTTCAGTGAATCCAGATACCTCTGGGCGTTTGATCCAGACCCGCCACCATGGCCACCTGTATTCGACCTTGCGTCGCTCACCTTCTTGCCCATAACCTTCACCTCGCTGCTGGACAACGAACAAGAACACCTCTCTGACAATGATATCGCGATTCAGCAAAGCATTTCTATTCATCATACTAGGGCTCGTGCGTGTTCAAGACCGTATCCGCTAGCTGAATACGCTTGCTCATCCAATGACCCGTTTTGTCCTTTCTTCCACAAATTCGACCCACATCGTCATCACAAACGAATGCACGCGTATTTCGAACCCAAGTTCCTCATTGCCTCCCTGGCAATGCTACACCCGCCATCGCGTGCGTATATTGATCCTTGGACAGGAGAGCTATTCGGTGAAGGTGGGGTGGAAAAGGATTTGAGGGTGCCGGGGCTGAAGGGGAACAGCCCTGAGAGTGCACACGGAGAAGTGATTATGACGAAGCTTGGAAACGCTACTGCTAAGTAAGCGTTCTCCTCATCAGCATGGGGCGGTGTGTATGCTGAATACGTTCATTGGGATATAGGGCGGAGTTGGGACGGGCTACCTGGAAATTGCTGTGCGTATATCGCGCCCATATATGCATTCTGACGCTTAAGCCCACAACTACAGGCATACTATGACATTGCGATACCCTGAGGCAAGCGCATCCCTTCGTGGTACTGATACCCCCCCCGAAACACTAATAGGTTTTTCCCCAGAAACCAACGCAGGATCAACGGGACGCGTTAGACAGCTATTTCCATTTATTCTCCCGACTGTATCCTTGCGGGGAATGCGCCGCCGAGTTTCAGCTTCTGCTTAGGAAGTACCCACCACAGGTACGCTTACCCGACTGCTATAGATGACTCACTATCATGCCATGGCTGAAGTACATGACATTGGTCGATAGACATCTTCAAGGAGATCGGCAGCGACATGGTGCGTGTTAATACCATGCCTTTAATCCTGGATATACTCATCCCTGTTGATGGTATTCCAGGCTTTGTTTTGTGCACAACCAAGTTAATGCTCGTCTCCACAAACCTGAATTCGATTGCGCCAATCTCGATGCAACATATGACTGTGGCTGTGGAGACGAACCTATAGGGTCCTCCACGCTTGCAAACGCTGGCGAGAACGTGCATATGCTGGACCGAGAAGGAGAATTCGACAATGGAAGAGACGATGTTACCGGCGTCGGCGTAATCAAGGGAGGGAGATGACTCAGATCTTGTGCGATGGGGCCGGTCAGAAGATAGAAAGATTATCGTCTAGCCATAATTTCCTTTCCCTTTACAGTACCTGCTCTAGCTATGCCTAGTGCAAGAGCGACGGTCTGGTCCCTCGTCCTGCGACTGTCTGGCAAAGCTGTGAGCTCATCAGAACTGGTTCAAATATTCAAACAGAACTTGGAAGATTGGCTGTAGCCAGGAAACTCCGCCACGCAAGGCTTACTCTGGGTATAGAACCTTCCTGCGGGCACCGCACTTTGCATTGAACTCTATGCTATGAATCTCGCAGCTCTCTTGCACTGCGTGTTAAAATGCATGGCTGCTCGATACGTACGATGGTCCAATGAGCCGGTGACTTTAACGGTATGGCAAATCTCTACTCCTGCGAATAAGCTACTTAAGGGTTTGCCAGGGGTAACATCGAGGTGCCATTGATCTGGTTGAACATCGTGGTCAGTAAAGAAGCAGACCAACACGCGTGTGAGGGGAGGCCCCTATATGTCATTGACGTATAACTTACATGCTGCATGCACCCATCTATCAACGTTATATCAACCTTGTCACTCTTAGCGATACATGACAGCTGTACAGTGTCCCTCTCAATGCGCGTGCTCAGATCCGTCTCAGCGTGTCCATTGGGGCACAATATCCTACTCCGCCGCCATTCCAATAGTCCGGCTCGGTCATGCTCTATATGTGCATAGTTAGTTATATGGCCGAGGTAACCGGTGACGGGCATGACGACTATGTAGTAAGATTGCGATCCAAGTAAGATTGCGATCCAAGGATCAAAACTATTGCCCACCTTCTAAGCCCGTCCAATGCTTACTGAAGGTAAGTATTAATTTGGCAACTCATCCTAGAAGGCCTCTACTGATGTTCTTCAATCCTTTCAGCTTCAGCCGCCATAATAGCCCGCTAATCGCTACCTGTAACGCCAAGTCGCAAAAATCATTCTACTTACTATCAGATTATACTTAGGACTTCGATGCGCTCGGTTGTACGGGTTACACACTAAAAAGGATCCGGTGCACCCATAGTGGGTGTTTAGTCTCCATTGTCATTTGCCATCGTTTATAGCTAACTGCAACAGACAATATATAATTGAACTTCAAGGCCCAGTCAAACCCGTCATGCACCATCTCAGTGTACCCAAACCGACCCTCCAGGCCTCTCCTACTACTACCTACGCGAACAGCGTACAGTACACATATATGCCTCGCAAATCAATAGGAACTACTAACCACAAAACACGAAGTTATTCAGAACACCTGCCTAGACATAATCGGCCTGAGCTTTTGTCGCCCTCTCCGAGTCGTCGCGCATGCGCATATCCTCTCACCATCGTCGGCAACATTGCAACCATCGCAGTGCCCCTGCTTTTTACTTCCCTCACATACATCTACAAGTATCTTGTCCTATTCTCCCTTCCACCGATTTATCAGGGGTATTTGCGTAACCATTACCACCGTACACTGGCACCGGGATGCCGTTTCGAATATGACTCGAAAGCGTGGAATCGCGCTGTGTATTGGACCGCGAGCGTATGCTATGCCGCTGTGGTATGCACTCTATGTTGTTTGCAGTCCGTCACGTTCATGCTTTTTCATCTCAATTCCCATCTGACATCTATTGATCTCGTCTAGGACAAGTCTATCCGTGGCCTACAACTCCAGCAGCAGAAACACCGCAGCTATCGTATTTGGTTATATCACCACGGCCGTGAACGTCGGTGGACTGCTAAATACCATCATCGTCTCCGTGTTCGTGCGACTGGCTGAAGCTCAAGATCACAAAGTATATCTACTTCCAGTCAGTCTAGCTCCCTCTTTCGTGCTTGGCGATTTCTACGACGTTTCCTCGTAATAACCACTGACGCTCGATGCTCGACCCTCAGGGCAATCTTGGCGATCAGGAACGTGAATGGCGAGTGGAACATATCGCAGTCGTGTTCTCCGTGCCTCCGTCATCCCTCATATGGTATGTATGGCCACCACACTTTAAGATAGTACCCTTTGTGTGCATTTCACTCACAAGACATAGGTCTATTAATTTTACCACGGCCGCGGCGATATTCTTCCCTGACGAGGTTCAGATGCATACCATCTGTCTCTCGCCACACCCAAGTCACCGTACTAAGGAGCTTCCAGCCACTCACCTCGCTGATCTCTCCTCAGCCGGCCCATCTACCGCGGGGACACAGCCGTCTTCATTGCCACCCGCTGCTCTCCTGATCATAGTCACAATGGCTGTCTTGGCCATCCTTCACTTGCTCTTCGTCCTTCGAACTATTACGCGTCTCACCAATACACAGTCAGACAGCGCGTACAACGAGGATAATACGGACTCATCACAAGAGGTACACTCGACTTCTGGAACCTGCAGGTCGGGACAGGCACAAACCTCCTGCGGCGAATGCGCTTCTTCTGGGTATGATGCCTCCGAAACCGGATGTGAACATGGCACTGACGCAAGTCAAGAGTCTGTCATCGATATTGACCTATAACTCCTGATTCCGTGCACCGCGGCCACGACAGCTGATCATGCACCCACCCACGAACTTTATAGATCTGAAATACACCATGGCCAAACGCGTCTGTCGGCATATACGATGAGTCGATGGAGGTCGAGAGGATGCTGCGTGTTCCAGATTCATTTTCTCACGGACATTTAGTAGTAAAGCATGGCTTACTGCGCAGCCAACCCGTTTTGCATTTGCTTTCTAGCTATCGACTCTCCCCGCATGTTGCGACTGACCGGGACCTTTGAATTCTTGCTCGCTTTCGAGTTTTCTTTCGACTTAGCCGCATCATCTCTACTTCAGGGCAAGTCAACAGATGTGTATATTTCCCTCTTACCTTCCGGTTACATTACACCAATTATTGACTAGCTAGTTAGTTGCGCTCTATCCCCAGTCGCTAGTCACTTCCCAGATACCCGACTTCAGTACAGTACTTCTGTGTTAATAGATATATGCACCGCGCCGCCTTCTTGGCCTCCCAATTATCTTAGTCGCGACGTGAAAGGACTAGGGTTATATGTGCGTATATATTGCAGCTAATGCACGAGAACTAAAGATGATAAGAGCAAGTAAAAACATAGTACAACGCAGGATACCTCCGACCCTATTACTAGAAGCTAGGAGGGATCACCGACGTGAAACAGACAAACAGTGTGTAGAGACAGAGATAGCACAATGACGATGGTATGATCATGACGGAGCGACAGGTATGCGTGATAAAGATAGGTCCGTGCACCTCCAATCCGATTCCCCAGACAACGTCTCACACTTAAGCAGTGGCGTTGTTGAAGATCAACAAGTTGACCGTCTGCGCGGGCAAGTCAGCGAGAGCATCGGCTGTCGAGAGCGCGAGCAATGCCTTCTTGAGCTGCTTGGGCGACAGAGTTGCGGGCTCCTTGGGAGTGGGAGCGACCTCCTCGACGAAGCTGGGTGATGGCAAGAAGGTGGTCATCCAGGTGGGGAGGGCGGCGTGTGCGACAGCGTAGACGTTGGTGAACGATGAAGGGACGGCGAGGAGCGAGAACGAAGGAACGAGATCGGGGGCAACGTCGGGGTTGAAGGTGGCCGAGGGGTAGAGCGAGAGAAGGTAGGCGAGGAGACCAGCGGTGTGAGGGGAAGCCATGGAGGTACCCGACATGGTAGTCGTGGCGTACTTGCTACCAATGTAGGTGGACTTGATCGAAAGACCTGAAAGCCAAACGTAAGCATTAATTCAAAGAAAAAATGTGATCGCGAGCTTACCAGGAGCAAAGACATCGACACACTTGCCGTAGTTGGAGAAGTATGCACGCTCGTCACCAACGGTGGAGGCACCGACGGTCACAGCGTTCTCGGCGGCTGCCGGAGAGTAGTTGCACGCATCCCTGTTGTCGTTACCGGCAGCAACGGCGAAGTGAAGACCCTCATCGACAGCGGCGTTGACAGCCTGGTCGAGAGCACGAGACTTGCCACCGCCCAAGCTCATGTTGGCGACGGAACCCTTGTGGCTGGTCTTTCCGGTGGCAGCGAACTCAGCCTTGGCAGCAGCAGCCTTAGCCTTAGCCGTGTCCGAGGCATAGAGAACGCCAGCAACGACGTCGCTCATGGTGCCACTTCCGTTCGAGCCGAGCACCTTGACTGCGATCACGTGAGCCGCCTTAGCGATGCCGTACTTGGCGGAGGCGATGGTACCAGCGCAGTGAGTACCGTGGCCGTTACCATCCTGGTCAACGTCGTTCTGGGGAATGGTCTTGCCCCAAGACGCGCGGCCCTCAAACTCGACGTGTTCAGTGTTGATGCCGGTGTCAATAACGTAGACGTCGACACCCTCGCCACCGCGCTTATCGTAGAGGTACTTGGTGAAGGTGCCCAAAGTCAACTTCGCTCTATGGCTGACACGAGCGAGACCCTAAATCACGATCGGAAGGTCAGTAATGTGATACAGAAGCCTCTGAAGATGTGATAACATACCCAAGGAGCACCGTTCTGGGTAGCTTGGCTGCTGTCGCCACCCGCCACAGCAATATCGAGGGTGCGAACCATCTGATCACGCTCGACGTAGTCCACCTCCGGCATCTGCCTGATAGCATCGACGACGCCCTCGGTGAAAGTGCCAGCGTATCCCTTGACATGTGAGTCATAGACGTGTCGGAGACCCGCCGCGTCATCACCCGCGAAGTCACTGCTCGCGTGAACGCTCGAGACGAAGTTCATGTGGTTGGCGAGGAGAGCAGTGTTGACATTGGGCTTCAACATGACGATGTACGAGTTGTTAACGGTGCCATGGGGGTGTTCCTCGATGAACAAGGGGGCAACCGCTAGCGGTGAACCGGCGCGTGGCAACGCATGGGGATCTGTAGAGAGCGGGGATGCCGATGCGGTGAGTGCGACGGCGAGCACAACGAAAGTAAAGGAACGCATGGTGAAGGTCGTCGTGGTCGTCGTCGTTCGAGGGTGAACGACAAGGGTGGAGGAGAGAGAGGATGCGCTGCCGCAGCTCCCAGATAAGCGGTGGCTGTTTGCCTGTGTTTGGCTCCGCGTCGGGTCATTGCTAATAGCCGCCTGTGCTGGCGTGCCAACCCCAGTTTCCAGCCACTGCCCATATATGGAACCCTCCCGCTCTGCAGCGTCTTCTTTGCACCGGTCCCTTATCACGCATGTCTGCTCCAGGGCACGAGAAGGGTGCTGCTGTGCTTTACAGCCTGTATGCTGTATACAAGGAAATCCAGTATTTCTGGCACCAGGAAGTCGTAATACGAGTCAAGGGCACCCATTTTACCCAATCACGCGGGACAATTGCACTTGTGTGGCCACTTGCTCTCTGCCGCTCTGCCGGCGGCACCGGGAGGATAGATAAGAGCACGAAGCCCATCTCCACGTATCGCTTTGTCAAGGAGAGACGGTGGCTGATGTCGCTGAATCTACAACATACTTGCATTGGACTACCGAGCACTACTCCTTACCCAGCTACTTAATTGCGAACCAGGCGGACAACTTCGATCGAACAGTCGTCAGGCACAAGGAAGGCCGAATAAGGCAATCACATCCTTGGTGGCGTTTAGCGCCAACGTCAGCGTCATAATTCATTGTGATTCTTGATTCGAACTTCTTTCGGAATCTTTTTTTTCAACTATTCCTTACTTGCTGGGTTACAAGTAGCTATGCGGCCTGAGGCCTGAGGCTTTGCTGCTACAACTATTGGCACAATGAGTGTTAATCAGGCGGTATTCTAACAGATATATCCGTGATAAATCAAGAATTGCAATAGGGGATCGAAATGAAGCCCACAGCCTGGCATGGCCGCAACTTGAGTGAAGCTCAGTATAAGTAGGCATCCACGTTGTAATTGTAGTCTTTGATGCCAGTAGTTAGAGCCATTAGCTCTCCAGAGGAAAGCCTCCTCACTAGCAGACCTGGCACCAATTGACTCAGTTTGTGCAATAGCAGTACGGCTCCGAGAGTGGAAGAATGACACTTATTTGAGTCACTCATATCTTACTGACTCCAGTTCTGAGTACGAAGGCACATATGTGAATGTTGAATGTTGCGATCCCATTGTCCTTCGCCACCATAACTTCTATCGGCCTGATCGACACGGCGTGAGAAACGTCGGAGTTAGTTTTTGAGCTATCATACTTTTGTCCTCATACCATCATCTCGGTTGTTAATCGCACTGGTATATAAACTCATGCACCCCGCAATGCAACTCTTGAGCGACTTCATCTCCTTGGTACATCACATCGTATGGCGTCCTCTGCGGCACTGACGACGACCCACCTTCCTCGTCTTCGAAAAGAACTGGACGAATGGCGTGCCAAGCAGCTTCCTCCACAACCTTTCACGAAGACCTTAGAAGACATCCAAGCGCGTCTTGATTCCGAAGCTTACAAGCATGAACGTGGCAAGGACGTGATTGTCGCGTTCAGAACGCGTCCCCCGCTAGAACACGAAGCGGACCAGAAGTTCAAGGGCAATGCAGCCGCAACCGACCAGGACGCAGAGGACACGACAACCTCCGGCGAAGACGCTGCGCAGGCCGATGGAGGAGAACTGAGGTTCTGCGCAGGTGTCTCTGTGGCAAGTGCAGATCCAGGAGTGTTTGTGGCTCATGTGCCTGGTATGAAGGTACGTGTTCATTTATTTACACTATCATGTCTCTCGTATATTGACACCACTTCACAGTGGTCGGGTCCTACTCTCACTCATAAGAAGTTTGATTCCGATATCGCGCTTGGCCCTGATGTCAACAACGACGAAGTTTACCAGCGTACCGTTATCGCCAACGATGTCAGTTTTACACGTCTCTCGTACAGCCCATACAGCCCTCTGACTTGTGACATATTCCAATGCAGATTATCCCTCTAGCTCTAGCAAATGGTACAGCGTGTATCCTTGCATACGGCCAGACGGGTACGGGAAAGACTTACACCATGGAAGCTCTCGAGTACCGTATCGCCCGAGACTTGTTCGTAGCAGCCAAGAAGATCGGAGAAGACTTGCTCCAAACAGAACGAAAAGCCACCTTAGATACCGAATTGACTGAGGATGCTGGGAAGAATGACGAAGCTGTGGGTGATAGCGGGGTTTTCGAGTTCAACGTGACCTTCCTGGAGCTGTTGGGCAAGCGGGTGGTCGATCTCCTCGAGCCTGTGGAGGGACTTCCACTAGACGAACAGGGCAATCCTGTCAGGAAAGAGGTCCCTATCAACGAGGATAAGGTATGTTCGTCGTTTTTATATCGTCATAATTCGTCGTGACCTACCATACGCCGTTAGAACGGGGACGTCAAACCACGCGTTAACTCACGCACTGTTGAGTCAGCGGATCAATTGCGTGAACTAATCACGTCTGCGCTGTCGTATAGGTACAATTCAGCGTACCATTGATGTATATGCTGAGATACTAATGTTGGTCCAGGCGAGTTTCCGCTACGACGCGTAACGCCACATCCAGTCGCAGCCACGCTTTGCTCAGCATCCGAATCAAGAACAAGCTCCTACCTTTCGCTCAAGATGGTCAATTGATATTAGTCGAGTACGTCTTCTCGTCGTCTAGGGCGTAATCTGCAAGTGCTCATGAGTGTAATACCAGTCTTGCAGGCAGCGAACGGTACGAGGACTCAAAGGGCCATGACAAGAAGCGTATGGTCGAGTCTCGAGAGAATAATAACAGTTTGATGCACCTCAAGGAATGCGTTCGCGCGAAGGCGAAGATGGCACAAGAGGACGGCTTTGTGCATATTCCGTGGCGGGCCAATAAGCTGACCATGCTCCTAAAGGTAAATATCTCGTGCATCGAACCGTCCTGCATCCTATACTAAATCCGTATAGCCCGTCTTTGATGTTGAGTCGAGGCAGCCCTCGAAGACGTTGATCATAGCCCATGTATCTCCTCACATCCAGGATTCTGCGCACAGCGTCAGCACTCTCTCCTACGCGTCCCCGTTCAAGACAGCCCCTCCGAAGCCCCGAGGTCCAGCTCCATACAATCCCGCTGATCCACGCACTTGGGACCACAATAAAACGGTCGAATGGCTCACAGCCCAGTTCACCAAAGCCGCCAAGGCTCGTCGCGCCCACGCACACAAGCTCAAAGAGAAAGATGCCGCGAAGAAAGGAAAGAAGGTCGCCCCTCTGGACAACAACGCGCCTGTGACACTGGCGGTCGACATAGAGAAGTTATGTCCACCCGGTATGACGGCGCGCAACTTCGGTGCGATGTACTCTATTGAATTCGTCCAGCGATGTCTCGAGGCCCGGAACATCAATGCGGGGAAAGAAGTGACGGCCGATGTAGTCAAGAATATCGGCGGGGACGTCATCGCTCAGTTGACGTATACGATCCTGGTTGCCAAGACGAAGAGTAGGAAGGAGATTATGAAGAGTCGGAAGACGGTAAACGTCGATAAGACGTATGGTACGTGTATTTTTTCCTCTCATGTGCCCATCCTATACAAATGACCTGTCTTCTGGGTATGGCTATCCAGGTGACAACCCGTGGAACTCGATTCCTGGGACGAATATCCCCAAACCTGAGGAGGGGACACCGGCATACGAGCGGTTTATCCGGTACACACCCGATCAGTATCTTATCGCTGCGCAGAGGCAGAAGGCACTCTGGGACGAACGTATCGCTCAGACTCTCACAGAGAACCGCGAGTCAGGAAAGGAGAAGGACATGGTGAGGTTTGAGACTGTCATGCAGCTGATGGACGAGTTTTATGAGAAAGTGTATGGTCCTGGAGGACAGAAGCCTTCTGAGCAATGATCACAGCTGAGATCAGGTTTTCTCGCGATAGTTAAATCGTACCTTATGCGATTAACATTTATTTTCAAGTATTCACTACAATTCCTAGAAAGTGTCTTCATGGTAAAATCATACTGCCGTTGCATAAGAATCAATTTACAGCACTAATGACAGTTCTGCTACGTCGACTATCTCCAAACACGGGTTGAAAAATGGTGTGTACAATGTTAAAATGTTCCGTCTCACGCATGTCGACTCATTTTTCGTTGTTGATCGCGCAGAGCCCGAGTCCAAGCGGTCTTGAATGAAGAATGGAAGTCTGCTTTGCCAACTTCTATGAGAGGAAACATCTTAACTTCTGCCGATTTTGTTATCGCACTCCACTTCGGCGTATGGCCCCTGTTGCTTTGGGTTATAGGCAGGTATCTCCCCTCCTGCAGCCGCTTGCGATTAAACCACCTGACCTTGCAGTAATACCCGACGGCACTGAGATGAACAATAGTTTCTTGCTGTGGATCGTTCTCGAACGCGAAGCGGACTTGATTGTACACTTGGCTCCTCATGTCATTATCGAGGATCTTTTCGACTGCTGCAGTGTACGTCGGCTCGCTCAGGCTATGCGTTGAACTCGGCTTTGCCGGTAATGGCTTTATCTCCACAATCAACATGATCCGAGTCAATGGCGCGTAGCGTGGAGGGAATACGGTGTCAAGGAACACACGCTCGGCTTCGGGGGGAATGTCCAGAAACCTTTTGAGCTTCACTGTGAAGTCCGGATACTGACGCATGTCAACTTGCCGCTGGGGTTGTGAATCGCCGGCTCCAGATATCGACAATGTGTCGGAAAAAGCGGCACTGATACTATCGATAGCAAGGACGCTACTACTCGCTGCGCTAAGGCTCTCGAATTGGCCTTCTTGTGCTGGATTTTGGCGTGTGTTACGTCGAGGTTGGTCGCTCTCTGCTTTGAAACCGATTGGAACATTTATCTATCAATATTACGCCTTTAGAAACGAGGATATTGTGTCACTGACCGCCTTCCGGCTGTTCTGCAGGCCATGGAGACTTTGTTAAAGCATCTTGAGGGTGCACATTCAGAAATTCTTGCGTCGGGAGAGGAGTGTGCATCACAAAATCCCAGAGAACGCGGTTCCATAGCCCGTACCAAACCGCTTCCAACGACGTTTCTTCTGTGTCGTCCCACGTTGCTCGGTAATTGATGATGTTGAAAGCCGCCATGGGTGATGATTCCTCGTTTGCCGAAGCTAACCTGGTGTTTGTAGGCATCTTCACGCTGAGGGCAGAGATAAGTTTGTGAAAACTTGAATGTGGCTTAGATGTGGCTGTCAGAGATTGAAGGGGGGGAAGTTGGGAGTAATTTAGCTTGGGCTGGCCAGTTTATATAGCCCTGATGCCTTCATATTTTCCCATCCAAGTGAAACTTGTATAATGAAGTGGTGGCGACTCGCCACAGTGGCGGTTGGCCTGATTCAGCTGGGTTGGCACTGGTAGTACTGGTACCGCCATTGCTAAGGTGGCGTGCAGTGGCATTGCTGACTTCGGTACACTAGATCTCGCGCCACTGCTCGAATTCGTTTGCCATGCTGCCAATCCTGATACTGATTAGAATGATAATACTAGGTAACCGGGTTCACACCTTGACGCCACGCAGAGCCTTATAGAACGGCAGTGCCCAAGTCGACTGTTCAATACTACTCGTATGGGTCAGAATACAAGAGACGTCGGACCCTGTGTGACAGTACGACGCAAGTGTCGTCGGGTTGTGGCCGGTGGGCCACTGGCCTGGGTGATTGTGGCATCAGTCCGGGCCGCAGCCCGGCGGCTGTTGTGGCGTTACTTACTTACTTAGAACTTCAAGTTGAACAGCCTCTTCCACCAGCTTCCACCGCCGGCGGCCGTTACGCCTGAGCAAGAAGGCCACTGTCTGATATAAATACCACTCGCCTTACCAGGATCTGCATCCATTATCACCCCAACCATTCGACATACAACTCATACTCATTCTCCGAAGATCGCCAATATGCCCGCTCAACAGCCCTTCATAGCTGCGTCTCTCTCCCCCGCCCGGATGGCCGATGCTACTCTCGTAGCTACTATGCTGCAACGAGCGAGGCCAAAGAAGCTCAACGATCCTAAGACATTCGCAGACGTCTTTCGTTCCTGGCAAATCAAGCGAAACTCGCCTCGTAAATCTAGCAATGATGACAAGGAATTTCAGAGGGTATGTGGCACCAGGCACGCACGTGTTCGCCAGCGGTCATGAGAGTTTGTGGCAGTCGCTAAACCTCTTCCTCGTTCTGTCATACAGGCAGAGAGCTCGCTTCTCGAGCACTTCCCGCTCCAAGAAGACCAGCTGGCACGATTTATGAACATTTGTCGTCAATTGAAATACAGATGCCCAATAATGTTCTTTGGCTGGGTCGTCACCATCGAAGAGATCGTCAATCTAGCACGCGATCGAGGAGCCCTCGTAATCCTTGAGCAGGAAGAATGTTTCGACGCGGGAGACCCCAACGTTCCCAAGGGCGCGACACTCGAGAATGGTATCTACGTATTCTCCCAGCCCATTCTTTCAACATTGGAAACTGGCAATCGTCTTCTCCACATTGGAAAAGAGCAACTAGGGATCGACACGCGTACCGACTATTTCGACATCAATTATGTCGCGCACGGTCTTGACGATATGGACCCATATGACGAGAAGATTATGTTCATTACTATCTACAGCAATACTGACCTCTTGCCGGGCAAGAAGCCAATCCCGTCTGCGAAGGAGATCAAGCAGATGCAACAGTGGTTAGGTTTTGATGATCGGATGCCGGGATGGTGGTTCTCGCAAACTGGACTGCTATACTATTAGATGGCGAGCCGGCAATGACATAGATTTTAGATATTGAAGCCACCATTATACTTAGCCTACTCAGACGTGTACAGTCCTATACTTATATCATCACTGGTGACTACTTCGATGAGTAACTTCAAGTTGAGTGTCTAGAATGTTCGATTTAACAGCTACTAGTGATTAAGCACGTACTATATACTAATCGTACATAGCCTGATTTGAGCCAGTTGCACTGGCAATTGCACAGCTGGGGCGCCAAAAAGCTGACGACACGCTGTGCCCTGTCACATTCAACATCTTTTCCTCAACTACCTCCTTTCAGATTAGAACTCGTTCAGAATCCGAGCGATAGTATTACCCATACTATACTATAACAGCCGCCATGACCACAACTCTGGGTGCTCCTGACACTACCAAAATATCCCGCACGTCAGCGCGATTATCCTCTCTGAAGGAGGTAATACGCCCGAAAGACCTCCATCCTAGTCGTTTCATCCCCCTCATGGAACAGTGGCTAGAAAGACGGCAACCGCTAACTCGGGAAGAATGCATTAAACGTGGCATTTCCTGTCTTCCGGGGGGCGGCCGAACTCCAGAATACGTCAAGGTACGTTGTGTGCGTGTAGTAGCGCGAACAGACTTCTAAAATCAATGAGCAATAGGTAGAAAGCGAACTGATGCACCAGATGCCAATAAAGGGGGAACAGTTATCCAAGATACCAACACTTCTCCCTGATCTTACCGCACAGTGCAAACCTCCGACGATGTGCTTTGGCTGGGTCATTTGCGCGGATGAGATCGAGCAGCTAGGTCGTGCGAAGGGACAATACATGGAGTTAACCCCTGTGGACTATTACGAGCCAGAAGATCCGGATCGTCCTCAAGACGTCGATGCTGTCTTCGAAGATGGCGTCTACGAAGTTCGCGGAGAACCTTATTTCTCTCCGGAGTGGACAACAGATGGTCTCCTTCTAATGGCCAAAAAGGAGTTGCGACTTAACGATAAATATGTTGGGCGTTGTCCTTATTTCACGAGAGACAGCGTCACCTCGGGATTCGACCAAAGAGATACTGTGTTCGTGAGCATTTACACCAATCTTGACTTGTTGCCGCAACAGCAGGCGAAAGCGCCGCTGCCCACCCGCGACGACATTAAGCGGATGCAGGAATGGCTTGGCCTCAAAGGAGAGCATAGAGAACCGGGCTGGTGGTTTTCAGTGGCAGGGCTAGCCAGAACTTCGTGGAGGCAGTATTGGATTGAGGGTGATATGTAGCGTGGCAGTAGTATGTTGGACATGTTGTATATGTAGAGCTTTAATTCACCATAACGTCATTAATAAGTTCAATATCCTATAGCCACTCGGAGACCGATCCAGATCATGATGCTATTTCTGTAACAGTCAACTTCAAGTTGAAGTTTTCACAACCCGAGTACAGCCTACTCACTGACAGAATCATGCACTGTCTTATACATGTTGGTACTAGTAGTACTCTTATAACTTGAACGCAGACGCATAGAGTTGAGCATTCGATAAAGAATCCGAAGTGTACTGCGCGACCTCCATTGTCGATTTGACGGCCACTGGTGATACGGGGTGCCGGAAAAGGCTACATAACTCTAGTCTCGTGACCAGACGGATTGGGACTGCGGACTTCGAAAAAAAAAGGAGAGCGAGCCTAGCCAACCGTCTGGTG
>JAXQGN010000165.1:0-54363 GCA_037039805.1 Irpex sp. M6601 | reverse complement strand
TGATTCGGCCATAGCACCTGTCGGCGGCGGCGGGGGTGGATGAGTTGCAGTGGGGGTATAGGTAGGTGAGCCCGGGTCGTCGTCTTGACTGCGAGAGTGTAGACCGTTCTTGGATTTCGTCTTTGACGGGCGTTTGGCAATGGCGCTAAACGAAGAGCCAGCAGAATAGGGATCGTATCGTTTGGTACTGGAGCGCTTGCTCAAGGACGGTGGTTCGTCGAACGAGGGAAGAGCAAGCTGGCTAGGCATGCTCGGAGAGGTTTCAATGTCGTCTGCTTCTCCGCGATATCGGGGTATGCCATCGACACCGATTTCAACTTTGGGTGGATTACGGAAATGGGTCTTGTCGAGGTATTCTGGAGATATGTCGAGTGATGCAAGTTCGGGGAGAGTAGATGGTGAGCGTAGCCGGCCTTGTTCGACGTCTTCGACTTTGTAGTATGAGATGAGATGTTGTGCAACACCTCCGATGGTGAGCGAGAATGTCTGGGGTTGGCGTCAGTAAGGCCCCTTCAGCTGTATTGTCACGAAAGAAAGGGATTTCTTGCAGTGGCACCGCGAGCTGAAAAGACATGACACTACTGTGCACATTTGACCGCATACATCGTGGACATTGCGCGCTTTATAGTAGTATACGGTCGATCACTTGTGCCTTTGAACGCCTCAACATGTTGTCACGATCACCAATATTCCTCTGTTACTGTGCTCCCACTTGAAACGCGACGAGACATGTCGACGTCTGTAGCGATTCGGTGGGAGAACGAGGGGCAACAGAATATAACTGGTGCGTAGGGCAGAGTCTGAACAACGAGAAGGGTGACCAAAAACGTACCTTCTTCATCATGCCGCCTGGCTTGAACTTGTAGCTATTTGTTAAGCTCCCCACCAGACTCCTTTCCCTTTGTCGATCGATGCCCAGCCTAGTAGTCTCGCTCTTCGGCCGACTGAGGGACTGGCCGTTCTCCGTCTTGACGTTGTTGTCGTATGGTTCGGGCACAGTTTCGCGCTCGACACGCGCGCTGCGGTGACCTGCGCCCCTCTTCTCCGTCTCGCGATATAGCAGGAAGTTACCAAGGATACGACTTGGACTCCAGAAGAAACCGTCGGTCCAGCGCTTGATACCACTTTCGTCCTCATCGAAAACAAACACAGACCCGGA
This sequence comes from Irpex sp. M6601, assembly GCA_037039805.1. NCBI lineage: Eukaryota > Fungi > Basidiomycota > Agaricomycetes > Polyporales > Irpicaceae > Irpex > Irpex sp. M6601. Next base: position 53,204 of record JAXQGN010000165.1, on the reverse strand, counting down.
GGTGATCATCTTGCGCTCGGAGTCAACCAGACGGCGCGTAACTCTGGGAATGAGGCCGCGTCGCGCAGCCTCTAGTATCAGAAGAGCATCGCCGGTAGTCTCTATCCAGCCCGACCAGGGCGGCTCAGTCCACGTATTGGGTGGCTGGGAGGAGGCGGAGGTGGAGGGGTGATTGTCGTGGGACATGGTGGGCCGCACTGCGGTGCATTGTGGCGGGAACGTCGTTGATGGTGATGAGCATGGCGTAGATGGACGTCGCGGAGAGAAAGAGAGAGACGACAATCAGCGAAGAGGAAATCTTAAATAAAGTTCGGCAAAAGGGCACCCCTCACCAAGCTTCAGAGTTTCGGTGCTGGAGGACGAGCGGAGCGTCGGTCGGGGACCTAATTTTATTCAGTCTCCCAATAAATAGTCGTGGGAATAACGCACGTGATATTCCTCTTGTCAGTCGTCGTGCACGTCGGGGATTGTCAAGTACGACGACAACTTAGAGTGCGATGTGCTGCAGGATGCTGAACGCAAGATGTAGTTCAGAGGAAACTACTATGGCCGCGGTAGACTCCCGGCTCTTTGATACGAGAGCGTACGCGCCCGGCGGGTACTGTATAGAGATAAGTGCTTTGCTCTCTGCTCTCTCTTTGGCAACCACACTGCCCAGTTCCTCTCTTGACAGAAAGAGCCGCAAGCGGTGTGAATGCGAGTACAGGCGACTCGCTGTCTTCCTACCTAGACCTCTTGCGAACGGGATCTACGCGGGACCAAACACTCACGTCACCGCCCTCGAAATGTGTCGTCGCTCTGCCACCATCAGGAAAACGAAAGGGACTGTATTCTACCGTCGTCCAGAACATTGAATGTAGAATTGCACACAACGCACCAGAAGCCTCTGTGCGTTCTGCATGGGAGCACCCTCGGCGTCAGCACGCTGCGCGGTACCAGGGGTGCCTGGCACCCCGTGACATCAGGTCTGTGACCTCGCCTCAGAATGGACTCGCCCGACGAGCTTCTTCAAGATGCTGTAACCAACACTGATCGCAATAATTTTGCAGTATATTTCCAGGATGGCCTATGTGCGTGTAGACCAACCCTATCTCAAATGACGATACAAAGTCTTCACCCGAATAAAACATCGATTTATAACTCTTCTGAGTCACCACTCATGAGGGCCCTGCCACTAGCAATTTCCAGAACACCACTCTACGGCGTAGTGGCCAGTTACATCACTCCTCCTATACTGACCACCATGTACAGTGGCTTGCTCCGAATCCAGGCTCTCCTTTTGTGGTCAATTTTCCGTGACCGTGACCAGAGGAGCGAAAATTTGCCAAGCACCCGAGAATCTATCCGCACAAATATCGCAAGACTTCGATGGCACGAGGGGTATCTCAATACACGTCGTCTGGATCGAATGAATGCACCCATAGATTGTCGTAATTATCTGGACGTCTCATCTCGAGGCTCACATGTAAATGCGCCACCAGACCCAAAATCGAGGCTGCTTCTGACGTTGCGTAGGTGGCAGGATGATTGCGCCGCTGATGTTGGATATTAGTGCTCGTGGCTTAGACGTGTCACGCCAGTGGGGTGAGTGGCTTTTACCTAGATAACCTCGATGAACGGCCCACCACGTAGCGAAATTACGGCTCTGATGGGAATGGTTCTACGACAGCCCCGGTGATTCCTACAGAGCAAACACAATATACAGGTGCGCCTTTAAGATATTCTTGGATACATGGTTACTCAACGGCAGCGTCTTTAGCTGAACATAAAATTGTTCAGAGGGCATCTAGTGCGCCGCAAAGTAGCTGCGCAGAATACCCAGACATGCTAACAATTCTCCTACTGACAGTACACCATAAATCACCTGCGTAATATTGCAGCACACGTCCGTCGAACGACATCTGGAGATGGTTGTTATATCGCGCCGTATACAAAGCCATGTACATAGTCACAAGAAGGAAGCACCGTAAGTCACTCCAGGACCCCAAACCTACAGACGCGCCTCGACCCAAGCTGACCTCATCTACAGACCAACCGTTCAGGCTAGAACCCTCCTGCGCTCGATGTCCCCGTGGCTTGATACCGGCACATTGGCGCACGTCTCTGGTTCGCCAATCCGCTGCGTGGTCAAGCATCATGAGAGAGATGTTTCCAAAAGATGGGCGGATGACACGCACCACCCAATAATAGCTCTTCATCGGACCAGGCACGGTTCGGGTGGTGGGCATTAGTGCTGTGTATGTCAGTCAGGGTGGAGAGAAACGCCGTGAGTGTTCGACGATGGAACGAAAGGCCGCTGAGATGGAATGGAGACGGCAACATTGCGGCAGGCACAGGCAGAATTCGAAGCAAATGTGCGTTGTATGTATGCACAGTCCTTACCATGGACGACCTAGCGTGCGTGCCGGGGCAAACATGCACAGCACATAACACACTAGGCGTGTACGTGTCTGTCTATATTACGCAGCCAATTTGCACATATACGTGAGTGGGTCACCGTCCATCGTTTGTTTGTTCGTGCTAACACCGGCGCATGTTCACTTTCTCCAGAGATTCGTGCATCTTGACCGGAATGGACCAATCACGGAAATTGAGAGCAGCTGAGTACGTACAACCAACTCCGCACTGCTCTACTGTCAGAATCCGGCTCCGACTTCCCCTGCCCTCGTGCGTGGGTGGGTTGGTGGCACGCGGTTCTCATAACACCAGCACCAATCTCACCATCGAACAATAGGCATCTAGACAGGCACCACACCATCTCACCGGCTTGACCGTCAAGTTCGTCACCAGCAACATCACCATATCACCCAACCCACACTGCCACTGCCCTTCGCAGGTTATCGCAATCTGGCTGGCTTCTGGCTAGCGACAGATATGGTGCTACAGTACATGTATGGTGCGTTCACTCTGTGCTTTCACTTGAGGGCGGGCGTCACGGACTGAGACTAGTAGCAACAGCCCATCGTGCCATGTACGAGTGGACTGCCAGTGGGAAAAACCCCTCCATCAATTCAGTCCGGGAAGACCTTTCATGACAGGAATACGGAGCCGCTGCCCGACTGAACAAGGGTTGGTCGCTGACGAGGCTGTCTAAGTATTCCCAAACGGCTGTTCTTCGACTTTCTGCCCCTCTTGCTAGTTGCCGGCGAGAGTTTGAATGACACTGGGCATCTTGCTGCATCTCGGCGTGGGCACAGTTGCGCTGTTGCCGTCCCTGAGCCATACATGCATCGGCACGTTCAAGTACTCCCAAGTGTACGAAGTACAGTCGAATTGCATGGATGCGGCTACCAGGAACGAGTCCCGCGAGCAGTGGCTAAAGAATCACCTGCTTACCAAAGAAGGTACGCTGCGCCATCCTCACTACATACAGTATTGCAAAGTTCTGACACTGGGTGACTGGGAAGACCACACCAATAGTATAGCGCACTATCGTACAGGACCCGCATGCGCGTCACGAAGTGATATCCAACCTTCGACTTCTTGATGTACGAACTGGAGGAGGTACGTTTACGTGTACGCACCCACATACCCACGAACGGGCTATCTGTAATTGATCTGGATGTCTATCTGAGGCATGTCATATCACCTCTTCGAGCTCCTTCGGCATGCGTGTGTATCTTTCTCATCATGTCTATGTCGACTTCTCGGAACCGTTGACATCGTGTTAGCAGGGGATTATTGACAGGAATAAACACGAGCCATTGGTTCCCCTTCTTGGAATATGGGTAGTGCAGTTCATTCGATACTGACCTCATAAAACTTGAAGCACTGTCCTAGTTCAAGTTATGTAAGCATACCCCATAATTTCTGTGACGCAGCACGGGGATTGATCATGCTTTCATATTTCAGATATGCTCGGCCACTCTGCCTCGATCTGTCGATGCCTCGAGGACCTCAGCTTGTCACCAATATCAACGACCAACGTCATTTCCGTTCCACAACCAATTTCAATCCAGAGTCAAAGCCAGCTCGAGTCCTGGGAAGCACAACGCTGATATTGTGCGCTAACCCGAATGTCGTCCCAAAGCCACAGTACTCGCAGCACTGAATAACCACTACCCCACACCATTTATGTACCTGCAACTCGCATCGGGTATCTGGACACGGGGTAGGTTCGTATTTGTATTTCGCTGTCAATCGTGCCTTGTCGTTAACGTTGAGATTACTGTGATGCTTCTTAGATTTCAGATTTGAATTTGACTGCTCCTACGAAAAGGCCTTCCATGAGGATGCATACGGAAAGTGATTACCTCGTTCCCTTACGTTTTCAATGAATGATTTTCTAGTGGCGCAGAAGGTTCAGTTACTGGAGCTTCAGCTCAAGGATGATCGATGAAGCTTGAGTGTATCAGCGAGCGTATCGTGAATTTCTCGATACGTTAATCAAGTGATAACCTAGGGCGGTTTAGTAGGGCATGTACGGGAGAAGCCTTGGAAGAGTAACGTTACTAGTGAAACTACCCAAAGCTGTCAAGCATCTTTGAAGCGCTGTTTCTTCGTTCGAGACGGTTTGCATTCAAGCGGTTACTGGATTATTACATTTGAAGCACTCATAAGACGTCCTCTAGCATGGTCAATTGCAAATAGAACGTCAACTCGCAGGATGAGACGGAGTGGGTAATACGCTAGTAGGCCGTAGTTCTACTAGTATCGCATGATGTGGGAGATGAGATATGAGTCGTATGTAGCAGTTCAAAACGCATCCCAGAAGTGCACGAATCGGTTCCAGTTCCTTGTATTCCACGACCGCACTTGCGCCAATGCAATACACTGAGATTTGTGAGTCTCCCAATCCTGACGCTGACATTTCTGTACGTGAAGCGTGGGATTACGATGAGTATCGTAACGCTCAAGTGGAATCGCGACTCAGAGCGGTGATAACATACCTGGCTACAATATTTGGCCTTACACCTCGAGCAGCGTTGTAAAGTAGTTTCCGATCCACTCTTTTGGCAGAGGGAACAGACGTACTGTGCGTCTACTTCTTCCGGGTTAGCAGAGAGAAGGATATTCAGCGGGCAGGGAATCAGCTACCCAGGAAGCATATGAGAGTCATGTCACGAAACATCCATCAATTTGCAGACGCACCTTTATCGTAGCCAGACTGTTGACGCGTATACCGTACGTCATGTCGATGAAAGGATGATTCTCTGCGTAGAAGACCGCGATGGTCTGCCCCAGAGCAAAAGTAGCAGGGTTCACATTGTATTCGAACACGTCAAATCGCTCGTGGTGGAATGCAATGGGAACCTCCTCCCCGCTCCGATCTTTGATGATGTACCTCGGACGCACGATGGATTGATTCTCAACAATCTCCCCGAGGAATACCCAGTGATGGGATGGACGTAGAATACCACCTAGTTCATTGAAGTAGGTGAAATCAACGTCGTGTTCCCCTGGTAAGTCGCTGAAGACGGGGAAGTTGCGCTGCAGAGCGGTCATGTATGGTCAGTTATGCGGAGTAACGCTGGCAGACGAAGGAATTCGCTTACATTGCTACGAAGTTGCAGTGGGGACATCGAGGCGATGAATGAAGGTGGATGGGAAGTTCGTCGAGGATAACCTTCAAATGCAAGCATGCTGCTTTACAGCTTATGCATAAAGTTCACGGCAATTTCCTGCGCGGTAATGGCCTCGTGCCATGGGAACCTAGATAGGAAATTGAAAGTGAGTGGAATGCAGCAACCGAATGAATAATACCTCGCAAGCGTGTTGAATTGTGGGGACCACGTGTTCGTGGCTACTAACTACGAACCGCAAGTGCCTATTTGGTGACTATCATTAGCTGTTTCCTATTGAGGGCTTGTATACGTCCCGGCATCGCCTTTGCGGGTCTGTTCATATTGGTAGATGCCAGTGGCAAGATACTCCGTAATAGTCAACTATTCGCAACGAATTATATAGTAAGTACAAGTTAGCCTATTTGATCACTCTGATGATAATAGTGATAAATATTCTGGTCACTGGTAAAGGCGTGGTAGTCGAATGGCGTATTCGGGTACTTTCATGGATACTGGCCACCCGCGCTCGGTGAAGGTCCTGAGAGAATATACAAACTTCGATCATCGTCAGCCGGCAGAAATAGTGACAGTTCAAGTTACATACGCTCCTGTCTTCCCTGTTGTACTCAACGTATTCAATTTCCCAATTCTTGTCGAGTATTTCGCAGAGAACGTTGGGGTCGTTACCAACCCGTTGACCAGAAAACCAATGCGGAGCAAGATGATGAGCAGACCGAGAAATCCTAACATTTTGCTCAGGGAAGTATAGCTAAAGTGATACGTTAAATCATGTATCGACAAAAACCACCAGCAATTAAAGTACTCACAGGCCTGTCCGAGCCCCAGACATCCCATTTCGCGGCTTCCGCTTGTTCCCATCGAGAGCGAAATAAACACATGAGAAGCAGCTAGTAGTAAGGGTCAACAGTGAGTTGTGGCAACAGCAGGGATACGAGAGTATATTGTAGAAATAATCCAGGTTCGTACACTCCTCAGATTTATATCATGGCCACGCACCTGACACCGCTTTCGTTCGCTACAGATAGCACAGCAACTATCGCGTAGAACAACACGCCACCCAAAATGGTTAGGACATCCGAACTCATAGCAATGAACAACCGATACTCACAAATATACTGAGTGCACTGCCAGTGTTCCACACGACGCCAAACAAAGTACTGGTGAAAGTCAATTTCTACCATTTGAGATCTATTGAGCATCGATGGCACGTAGGAGTACTCACAAAAGTAAATACGGTCAATGGACGAAATACAACGCTTTCGTCACCTTCGCACCCGTTGTCGTATAGCCTGGGCGACGCCGCCCGCATGGCCTAGGGGGGCGCTGGACAGCCTCAGTTCACGGTGACAGTTTCTGTACGCCAAAGGAGGCATCGGTTGCGTATCTTAGGCATGTATTAAGAAGGGTTGTTGAGCCCGTGGATGACCATCGTCGTTGAGCGCCCAAATGCTGTCTCCAGGTTTTGCTACCCCTTGTTCACGTTTGTGGCGTTCAAGACAAAGTGTGCTAGCTTAATCTCTGATAAGTTTAGTGTTAGAGTGGCCGCTTTCCACGAAAATGTAGACGGTAAAAGAGATTCTCGTCTCCTCCGCAGCGACAAGCAACGAACTGCTAGTAGCGCCGACAGCCTAGAACGTCGTGAGCTCATGGAGCGTGAAAGTAAGTCGGATAGATGAGGCTTGTATGCGGAATATGGACTGATTAGACAAATAATCCGGTACAGAACGAACATCTGGATCAATACGTCATTATAGCGACGCGAGGCAGGTAACTCGTGTGGCGCACCTTTTCTTCTAAGCTCTCAAAGCATACTTCCTACAGGCATACCGATCCTTCAACGGTAAAGTTCTAAGCTCCTACAGCTGCTACCACACCATCTGCTGAAACCTCGGCATCCCACGCTCTCTTGATGGGAATAGCCAAGCTCTTCAGCCTGTATACAGCCTTGCACGCCTTAGATTATGAGACAAGGATAGCTGCTGGAATAAAAACGTACGGGACTTACACGTCTACCATCCGCTCCTGCCCTTTCTTCTCCTTCCTCGCACACGTCGACGTAGCGGCAGTTGACGATCATCCATGTTTTAGCTAGCGCCCTCTCAGCGATAATCGAATCCTCTTGAAACCCGAGTTTGCGCATCCAATGAAGAGCTTGGGGGATGCCTGAGGAGGTAAGATGCACTTGAGTGCCCGAAGAAAGAATCTGTAATGTCGAGGGAAGGCTTTGAGCAAGGGTACAAGGGTAGGAAGAGTCGTTACAACACGTAAACCTACAGATCCATCTGTTACATCAATTTGGCCCCGCAACCGGTGATTCGGCAGAGCAGACATATTACAGAGATTGGGCAGGAGTTGAGGAAAGGAATAGCAGGATTCGGGAGCGGGCGAGTGGCCGTTTACGGTTCGACTACGTTATTTATCCTCGATTCGCGGTGATGCCGGCTTGGAGGGCCATAGCGAACGAGGGCTATCATCGTGGCCGTTAGGCCTTGGGTTTGAGTATTGGGCGTAGGCCTATCACTTCTGACTGCGTTCGGAGATACCACTATGGCCCGCTATTTGTATGTGCTCAGGCTGAAGCGCCAGGATGGCCGGGGGAGACGTGGCGTCGCTTTGCTCGTGCAAGGCCACTGTCAATTGATAAAGAGCCCTGGACTAGAGAAGATGAATCGAAGGGACCGTGAATGCTGTGGGCCAAGCTTCTGCACTATCAATTTCCGAGGCAGACCGAGGAAAGGCATTATGGGTGACGGCGAGCATGTTCAAGTTGGGACCAGACAAAGTCGTGTTACTTGCACATTGATCAAAACAATATGATAGAACATACGTGTAACCAGTCCTTTCGCCAGGCACGTTGTGTTATCTAGTATTGCCCGGGTTTAGATGACTGCCAGAACCGTAACCTTAGAAGACGCACCTCAGGACTAAGTACTTCGTCATTCAAACTCGGCCAGTATCGTTGCCACGAGTTCGAGCCAGTCTCTTTGAGAGTCCGTTCATTTCCGTGATTCTGCATCTTCGGCGTGCAGTGTATACGTAGAGTGTGAAGTCGATGGAGGTCTCAGCAACCCTACGCCAGTAATCGTCACGTTGAGAAACATCTATGGGCGCTTAATAAAATCATTGCCGTGACGTAAGGCTATTTACGATGTACCATTGATTCACTAACCAACAGGTACTTAATGCGAAACACACGGGATTTGCGTTATTTGTGCAGCGAATTATAAGTCGCAGAAAGTTGGGCACTCAACGCCTTATCAAACGAGGCTAGCCCGCAGTCGGATCCGGGAAGATTCAATGGCACTGTGCCTGGTTCGTGACCCTAGTACCTACATCTTCGCACCTTGCATTATAGCCTGCTGGCCCGGGGGGCGTACGAGACTGCATTACAGTTTCATGAGCCAGCTACTGGTACCAGCGGTAGTATTCCCACACTTACGAATATTCATGGTGCTTACATAACTGGTGTACGAAACAAGGAGTACCACCTGCCAGCGACCTCAGGCTGCCAGTGAGTAATAATAGGCTACTAGCCGGCGGCGGTGGCAAAGGTACTAACAAAACTAGAATTTGCATAGATGATTGGAATGCGAAACACTTCCTGTATAAGCAAGTAATCAAAAGAAACTACTCGATCAAAATTAATCCACCTCAACCGTGACTGTGCATAGTATAAGACAAAGCAGAAGTGTGGTGAGACTCTCGATCAATGTGTCATGAGAAAACCTTAACATAAACTGCGTCTATATGTATGGCGTAATATAGCAATGTGTCCTGCTCAGACTGCAGCACCGGATACTCAATATCAAGCATAAACTATAAATTTGTCAGCTCTCAGAATCATTCGTGTTCTCTACACTCGAGCGCGCACCGTTCTATCAGATTCCGTATAGTTGACCACGGACCACTGCTCGTGGGCCATGCATGTAGCTGTCCATTCTGAGACTCCAACTGCGCGAAGCTGTGCAGCGGCGTCTAAAAGGCCACGGCCGGAAATTCTAGCTACTTGCTGGTGCCATTGATGTACATCAATACCATTACTTACGCCAGTATAGATCTGGAACTTACCCTAGGAGAGGTATTCATGGCGACGATAGAAGACTTTTGTATGGATGTGTCGAGTACTGTACTCTTCGCGGAAGTGCGTAGAGTGACTGAAGGAGAAGCTAGCGTGGTCAGATGTGACAGGAGAAGTTGTATGACTGACGGCGGACTAAGCGCCATTTTATATCTCAAGCACATAGTAGTGCCACATAGTGCGTAGCAACTACACTCATTGAGAATAGTCCATCCGAGTACTCGCCACATTACGCACAACACGCCAGACAATGACGATGGCCATCCTGTGTAATGCTCAGCACCGCACGGCACAAACACAACAGCATTATGGTAACGCACAGATCAGTGTATGTATGCCGCATATATGCCAGAAGACTCAAAAGTGGCCAATATCGAGATATCTGCCACGGTATTCCTCTCAGTCGTATCTCGAGGCGATGCATTGCATGCGGGAGAATACTACGACGAGGACTGGTATGGATAAGATCAGAGTGGCGTACACAAAAAAATGCACTGTTAACTTACTGTAAATGGTAACGACGCTAATAGAGTTGTTGTAGTTGCCACAACTGAGCTCGTGAGCAACGCACTGCAAATCCTACCAGGCTTCGACTGCGCATGCACTCTTGTATTTTTGTGGCGCTAGTAGATCACGACCAATCTACGCGCCTGAGAGCTATATGCATGTCATACAGCTGAAGACGTGCAGGATAATGGTGTGAAATGTGTAGACGAGATTAGTACGTGTCCGAGTCGATTTTAGAGCCAAACCACTTGGACGAACCTTTATAATGCCACGTCCGCAGAACCTCTGCCTCTATCGCCTATCGTTGATTGTAATACGATTCTTAACCGGTGCTTTCTCGCTATCGCGACATCTACGAAGATACTGGTACACGAGACACCGAGGTAGTTATGAGGCACGTCGAAACTGTACCAGCCGTCTCCGCGTGAGTGCGCCAGATTACGGGTCCCACGCCACAACGACGGCGCCTACCTTAATCGAGAAGAAGATCTGCAATGTGGCCTCAGCGCCTAGCAGCCCATCGAAACAGAGCGCACTTATGGCCAGTTCTACTGTAGAGTCCGTACAGCAGAGCGACAGTTAGAAAAGGCTCACCAGTCTTCCCTGGACAGTGGGCCTCCTCCAGTCTGCTGTCTTCTGGGCTTCTCTCACCGAGTCACACTGCGTAGGGAGTCACTAGTCAGCCACCAGTGTAGTAGTTACGGGGTCTTCTGCGAGTGGACGTACTGAACCGACTTTGAGAACCAGCGATTCATCATGGATCACGACACAGGAGAGTGGAAGTTCGAGGAGGTGAAGGCTAAAGGAGGGGTTTGGGCGACTACGGCACGGAACGAGACAATGCGTGAGTTTTGTACATGCAATAGGCGAGGGTCGACCCGACGATGGAATCTGTGGGCCCGGGGCAGGGTATGGATGGCCAGACTCGTGGAAGTGTAATGATAAACCGCGTAACGTGCGAGTCACGTACTACCCGACCACGAGTGGGAAGAATGCATTTAAAGAGCAGTCTCAGGCTATCGAAGGCCAAATGAGAAGCCAAACGGTAATGACGATGAAGAAGGCAGTGGTGTTTCTGTCGAAGCCCGTGGCGGGGATGATACCGTCGCTGAATGACCTGGTCAGTGTTCTCGCTGCGCAGTGTGATCCCGCGCTCACCGAGGAGCGCCATCTGCTGACGTATGATTGCGCGTCTAGACGAGGTCTCTTGCTCAATGCTCAGAACGGCCACCACCATCTTGCTTGTTTCTATGCACTGATGGAACTCAACTTCGTACTGACTCAGACCGAATGGCTTGACATGGGTGAAAACGCGCTGCCTCGCCTCGTCGAATGGTACAGAAACGAAGAATTCGATCTTCTCTTCAGGCTGGACATTACGGGAAAACAACACGAATTGCATCTCCACAGCCGGAATGACGAATACCGTATGTTCTGCGAGTGTCAGGCTGTGTCCAAAGGATGTCCCAGGAGGTGGTTGGAGCTTCAGGAAAGGCGCAAGGGCGTTGCGACGGCTACGTCTGTGCACGATCTCAAGCACCCGGATTCATGGAAGTGTACCGCTCTCGGTGATCCAGCTTCAAGAGAAGGCCACGGTGTAGTAACAGGCTATCAGTTGGTGAGCAATACTCGTGCGTACCCCCTATGGGCGCGGGGAGTGGACGTTTGCGGATATGAAGAAGAAGGGGAGCTTCTGGGCGACGCACGTGCAGAATAAGAAGAAGAGTGATAGAGGCTCGCGGAGTTTGAGGAGATGTGGAAGGTGGATCCGAGTGCTAAGTATCCGAAGAACGATGGCAAAGTTCTGGTGCCGGATATGTGTAAGGACGCTCGGGGTAGTGTGGCGACATAGTTCTTCGCGAACTTGAATGAGCCCAAAGTTCAGTCCGACGCTACAGCTGCATAGTACTTAGGAACTTGTGAGTAATAACCGGGTTATATGCATATATGCTCGCGGCGTCTTCCTTGCACTAATCACTACTGTCACGACAGGTCGGTTTGCATTCGGTTTTAACGGTGAAATAAGTGTACAGCACTTTGAAGTCTGGTGACATCCTGCTCGTATGCCTGAACCCGTCGTGGCTTGGACTCGGCAGACAAGTCCGGTACAGACGGTGGCATTCGAGTGATGGTGACGAGTAATGATATTCGCCGCTAACGTGCGTTTATTCTAGGATAGCGAATGGGGCCGTCGCGAGTTGACATGGGTCTTCCCGTTCTAGCTTCCCAGTGAACAACTCGGCAAAGTGTTGCCTTTGAGACTACACGTGGTCTATGATAGGCTTATCGTGCGTCGTTCTTCGTGGACGTTCTGGGTCTGTTCAGGTATGTTCCACATGAATCTAAACCATAGGTGTGATGTGTTTGGTTTGTGTTCATCATACTGTGTCATGGGCTGATTTCCACGTTTCTAGTCCGTCGTTGACGTCCGTAGGAGGTGTACTACGCGGCTGATAGCAGTTACGTACTGATCTAGTGGAAAAGATGGCTGGTGAGCAACGTGTCCATATCCACGACTCAGTCATATGCCTCCTTGGAAACTGAGAGAACTGTACAGTGCTTGATGATAGTTCGTTGATTCTACGAGGTTGGAGTGAGCGTATCGTGCCATTGAGGTTATCTCAAGCGCTAAGCTGTTCGTCAAAGACATATGCGTGTTTTCCAAGAGCGTTTTTTCCAACAGCGCGTTGTCTAAAGAGATCACCAGTAGACGAAAGAGAGCTTTTGAACATAGACCATGTGTATGGACGGACGTCGCCGGGGCGGGAGCTGCAGAGAAGGGACCCTTCGTATACTCGCACACAGGTGTATTCTGTCAGAATCACTGTGGATCAGCGGACGCTACAGGGACAGCTGGACCCGTCGATCATCTACGACAGAAGGTACGTCTCGTCCGTGTATCGTGATAATACCTACGAAACCTTTGGTTTCAGGGCATCAGTGGGCATATTATGCCACAGCAGTGCTTCTTTGCAAGATTCTCTTTATCTATATTCGAGGCGCGTGTATGTATTCTGTAGTCACCGCTTGACTGATCTGATGCTGAATACACTCTATCATTACTCTGGCATAGCGTTTCGACATGTCCCACACGTGATGTACAAGTATACCACGGTGTAAGCTGTCCAAATGAACCAGGACCACCTACCTAAATGTGCAGGAAACGGGCCTGTGTCGTTATATACCAGCTTATTAAGGGCATTAGTGAGTACGATGAGCATTTTGACGTCTCTGAACCTCACAAGCGTCACCATAGAGTATCTGTCTGGCGCTCAACCTGCAGGCACATCTAGTCACACAGAGTACATATAAGGCACCTACCCACCTCAAGTTGGACGAGACCCGCATGCAGATATCCGTATCAGAGTCGGAAGTCAGCTTTCTCCTCCATTCCTCTGTCACGGGGTTTGAATCCTGGGTCCCAAGGTCACTTTTGCGACAAGCGGCGCACACGCTGGCAAGCGATGGGACTCTACGTATACCCACTCGGCGTCTTAGTTGACTGGTAGTCCACCAGGAACTCAGGTTTGTGGAGCAAATGTCCAGCGTGCTCGGTCCATTTCAATATCCGGCGACAGCAACAGTGACATGCCTGTGGCACATTGGCGTCCTGGGCCATCGTCATGCACGTTACGGCGTGGTGACTTGAACGTTTGATGGTGTCGATGGGCTATGCACCGCTGTAGGCGAAGCTTGATTTGGTCGGGGAGATGATATAAAGGACGACTGACGGTAGTCTGCCACCACCATCCGTCCTTACCACGAGAGCGTACTGTAAGTGAATAAAATCCTGGAGACATTCTCTACATATCGTATTCGCTGAGCTAACTGACATATTGTAAAATCTGTTGTAGAACAATGCCGATTCTCCCAAATCTCCGGACCTGGTCCAAGATCGACAAGCATAGTCACCCTCTACCCATCCTTCTTTCACCAGACGGAGCCACTCAAGATATCGCATTCGAAGGCTCTGTCGCTGAACAACATGTCCCCCAGGCCTTCATCGACACTCCTCAGATTCTTTACTCCAATTGGCCCCAGCGAGCCGGAGGAATTAACGCTCCTCTGGGGAGCTTCACTATCCCTCCCAAGATCGTCTTGATTGGAGGCGGTCTTGCCAATTGCGTCGCCGGACTCGAACTAGTTAAAGCCGGTGCCGATGTTACCTTGCTTGAAGCCTCGGACCGAGTCGGTGGCCGACTTCAGTCTCTCTCGACCGATGGGGTCAACTATCAAGAAATGGGCGCGATGAGATTTCCTCCATCTGAGGATGTCCTGTACTATTACGCTCGAGAGCTCGGGTTCGACTTTATCCCCAACTTCCCAGATCCTGGTGTCGTCGACACCTTGCTCTCGTATAAGGGTAAGGTCGAACTTTGGACTGAAGGCGCACCGGTCCCAGTCGAGTTTACCACCGTCTATAACGGCTGGCACACTCTCGTCAGTCGGGGTATCACGAGCGGTAATGGGGCTACCAAGGAGTTCGTAAGCCCTGCCGACCTCACTGCCCTTCTCCAGACGAGTTACGACAACGACCCTGCTGCCCTCACTAATGCGATCTCGGGCTGGCAGAAATACCTCACCACTTTCGGCAGTAACACATTTTCGGAAGGTCTGCATCGCATCTTTGGTCCAGGGCATGAGTGGGACGTCCCTGGCGACATTCAATGGTCGGAAGACGACTTCGAGCGGTTCGGCAAGCTGGGTGTTGGAAGTGGTGGGTTCGGCGCCCTCTACGAGCTCGGATTCAACGCCATTCTCCGTGTCGTTGTCAACGGTCTCGAGACTGACCAGCAGATCTTCGCGAAAGACAACGAGCCTACCGGTATCCAAAACCTAGCGCAGGCGATTGTCGATCTCGCTTCTGATCCTACGGTGCAAAGGATACCGCTGAAAGTTCTCCTCCTCACTGTCGGTGCGATCTGGGGTTCCACCTCTGATAGTGTCACTGTCTTCCAAGGGCAGATTCCTCCCCGCACGGTCACTTACGATTATGCGATAGTCGGAACGACGAGCAAAGCAGCATACAATGAAGTATTCGCCAAGATCCACGGCAACATTGATCCAACAATCGCTAACTCCCTTCGGACGGTGCACATGTGCGCTTCGTCGAAACTGTTCATACGCACCAAGAAATTCTGGGCTACTCATCCCGGTACTCCGAGAGTTATCCTTTCGGACGGGGCGGTCCCTCAACTGTACACGCTCGACTATGGAGATCCGGACCACGGACTGGTGTTGGTCGTTTATGCTTGGGAAAAAGACTCGGTTAAGTTGCAAGGCTTCACTGCCGGGCCCCAACTCTACCAATACCTTTTCCAACAGCTTCAGGCGGTTCTTTCGCAGAGCCCCGAATGGGCGAAATGGATCGAGTACCTCACGCCATTCGATAATCTCAACTTCAAGCATTGGCAGTCGGACTTTAGGTTCCTCGGAGCTTTCGTGATTGCCGGTCCTTCGCAAGATGGGCTCCTCCAAACCCTGTTTTACGACCATCTCAAGCTTTTGCTCAAATCCACTCCCAACATCTCCGCTTCTCCTTCTACGATCTCTATCCCTACCCCTACCCATCCAACTTCTACTCCAGCAGCGACCTTGACCGAGAGTCACGATTCTGAACCGACAATTTCCGCTTCGACGCCCACCGCCTGGTCACCGATCTTGTTGAATGGTGATTCGTACGGTTGGTCGGGAGGATGGACTCAAGGCGCACTCGAGATGTCCCTCAACAACGTTTCGGTGATCCTCAAAGCTCGAGGCCAGGTTAACCAGGAAGCGTTTGCGCCGACTTCGTTGCTCAAGCCTGATACGTACAACTACGGAGCTAAGTAGAATCTTTGTCCTACGTACAATGGTAAGAAGCGATGGCTGTTATCGCACGGTCATGGTGTATGGTGACGAAGTTGTAGTATTCATAGTGAGAGCTCTGACTAAGTATCGTACATGTCGCAGAAGCCTATAGGTACTTACGTACTACACATGTACGGTGCCCTCAATGCTCAATTGTGTGATTTTCCTACGAACCTTCTGTTCAACAGCCGCCGTGGATCGCGAATCAGAATGTAACCACTCTAGTATCCATGACTGTCTTTTTTTCCTATGAAATCGAACACCCATGCGAATCAATGTAAGCGTGGTAAGGTGTCCCAGTAATCTGTAAAACAATTCCAGTCCCGTGCTTCCAGGACCAGGATCGAACTTGCTGCAGCGAAGGACAGGTAGGTTTATGTCGTTCCCAGTCAACATGTGAGAATCCCTGCATATCGAACGATTCAAAGACGGGTCGCTAGCCAGTAATCTCGTGAGGAAACTAGAAACTAAAATGCAACCTGTAAGAGTACGATCTAATATAGTGGGTAGAACGTACCATTGAAGTACTTGTCTTGCACCGCGGATAGCCCTGGTGAGAAGTCACTTCCAGCAACCCTCGACGGCCGCCTCCGTCTTTTAGTGGACGCGATGCACTTTAGTGAGAGATGTGTGAGAAGGGGATGATGGACGCCGAGATCACGTTCGAGAGGATCAGATGGGAGAGGGATTTAGGGCAGAAGATTTAGGAGAACCTAGAGGAGCCCGGCCGGAGGCGAGTTTTTATTAGTGGAGCGGATTGAGGCACTGCTTCAGTCAGTGCACCTATCTCTGTCGGTTGGCTTAGTGTGCGCCAGTCCAACCATCGACGTTCCTGGCTAGACAACAATTAACTTTAACATTATGAAACGAAGCCTCGTTTCATTACCCAGGCCTACGGTACACGCCATATCACTCAAGTACGCAATATTGCACATCCATCTCGGTTTTCAGATACCCATGTTCGCATCAAAAAGCCTGTCATATTAGTGGTGAGCACAACGAACGACGTTAACGGAGCAGAAATTGCACACATACGTTGTCTCAGGGTTATAGCGCGGTGCGCCCTTGCACTTCCACGGATCCGGGTGCTCGTCGCTCCTGTCCACCCACTGCGTGTTAGAATCCACCTTGATTCTGTCCAAATACTCCTGCCACTCCCTGTTCCTCCTATGCATATTCTGCACCTGCATCATCCAGAAGCCACCGTCCTTCTTCATCTCTTCAAACGTCCACTCTCCCAATCCGTACTCCATCACGAGCTCCTGACGATCAAAGTCGAGCCAATACCCCCATTCACAGAACAATCTGTTCTCGACGAAATTGGTGCAGTCGATGAGGTGGTGGAGCCGGCCGTTGAGGATGGGCTGGAGCATTCGGGCTCCTTGAGTGCCGGTGAGGAGCGTGCACCATTCGGTGGCCGGCTCGATCTCGTCTTCCTCCCTCTCGCGAGGCCAGTCTCCTTTCTCACTCGTCGGCGGGCAGTCGAACAACTCGTTCCGGTACTGTTGAGCGATGTCCGCCGGCGCTTTCGTCCCTTCATCAGATTCCCGTATCCATTCGATCTGAGGTTGGTGACGTATTGGATTAGAATGTGAACAGGACTGGGTAGTGGAGGAGATAGTGAGCTCGATCTGACCTGTTCAAGACGCTCGGCCATAAGCCGATACTGCTCCTCTGTGAGTGAAGCGATGAACTCGGCGATTTCAGCACCAAGTCCTTCGGGATATGAGTCCCAGTGGTTGTAGGTGCCCTTGCGTCTCCCGCGGATGATGAAGCCGAGGAGACCTCGTGTGCCCATGATTGCAGCGATGGTCGTGACGGGACTGTGGCGGGCTTTCGTAGGAAATGGAGGCCTGAAGCGGGTTTATATATTCTATGTCGTTGATGACGTTACCTTTCGGGATCGTGCTGGCGGACTCTCACGAGTACACAAAGGGCTTTCGCCGTCCTACCCTTTTGGGGATATGATTGTGACTCGTCGTGGCACCGTGTAGCATTGGCTTCGATTAGACCGACACAAACATTAGTTACTACGCTGGATCATGCGTACGGCTCGCACAACGGACAACAATTGTATACCTTGAGACTTTTAGGTGAGGTGGCAGCGTGCAATGAAAGGCTATAGTCATGGTGGGTCCTAGCCACAGAGAGCGACAGATCGAATCAATGATTGCGTTAGACGCTGCTCTTTGTGGCGTGAGACTCACCACGTGTAAGTATATCCCTTCCGAGTCCACATTCCTCTAGACGTCTACTTTACTACCGTCTCGCACGCGCGCATTCATTCGGAGGATCAGTTATCTCATTGAACTTATCACTACACCATAACCCAGCCACACTATGATTGGTGCAAATACACGACTCGAAGTCGTCGTCTTCGATGCAATGACTTCTTGCTCTGCCCTCCCGTCGTCAGGTCTCTTCTCCGAGGAGGAGGTTTTAGATGCAATGATGAATAAGTATTGCGGACGATTGTACGCAGCGACCGCTTGAACAGGGAAAACGGGTACACAGAACGGGGAGCGGCACGGATATTAAGTTGCTGTACCTAGTATTCATCGAAACGCAAGACACACGTGAGTGAGTACTCGAGTTCAAGCATCGATGAAGATTGAAGTTGATTTACTGGAAGTTATGTACTCTCATAGGCCATGCCACTGTATCACAACATCAAGTCCTATATAATATATCACCATGGTACTGGACGAGCTAGGCATTCGTGGTGTAGCGGTAACATTGGGTCTTCCCATGGCCTAGCTCCGGGTTCGACTCCCGGCGGATGCATAATGTTTTTCTGACGCGGTGCTCTCGCGGAGACGCATAGGCATTTACTAAGTATGCTGTCGTCACGGTGCGGCATATTGATTCGGCCTATATACTGCATCGGCTCGTACACTTGGCGTCAGTTTTACTTTGACTGATCGGAGGACTGCCAACTTCATATGGTCGAACGTCTGAACTAGGTCAGTCGCAACTCAGTGTGCCTCTCCATGCCATAGCTACGCTGACTTCGGTGTAGCGCTATTACGCAGTACGTGCATGGATTGAACAGGTGTCGGACAAGGGCTCTATCTCAGCACACAGTGTCAGGACGAACTTGCTTCTTGTTGCCGAACCCTGGAAGTCCTCTCATAACTACGATGTCACCCCTAGGGGGATCTACATTATCGGACATGAAGGTATCTCTCGTGGGTCACCACATTCAAGCAGTCCTCGAATTCCCAGTCGTCAGGCCCATCCTTGAGTCCAACGTAGCAGTCACTGACCCCTCCATCTTCGTTGAATAAGTATTACCGACTTTGACATCGGGCGATGGTGATGGCGATTGTGACGGGGTGCTTAACAGAGGGTATGGGACGATGAAATTACAACGGGAAGAAAGGCACGAGGCGGCGAGGGTGCAGAGGGTGTGTTGTAAGAGGACGGACTGAGTCGTGCAGAAATGACGGTCACGACCAAATCACGCGCAAAGCGTCGTATACTTCAGGTAAGTAATGTGTTGATCCTTTCACCCTGACTCTCCCATCGTCATTTACATTAGGTTACGCTGAGAATCTGGGCAAACACTAGTTCCCCCCTTCAGATAGTTCTCCATTCTCCGTCTACCGACTGTGGCTACTTCTAGTGAACGATGCACATGGCGTTTGTAGGCGACACAAACTCAGCTTGCCCGTTCGAGCTTCAAGTTTTAGCAACAAAACCGCTTACGCAAAATGTCATATCGCGCAAGTGTTATACCGAATGCCCAAACGTCATGTCATCTCGTCGTCTATACCTGGGCCTCCGAGGTTCTCCTTCTTGCGTCTCTCAGCCTGGCGTGAAAGCACCAAGGATAGCGGTCGCTCATGATGAGTGGTTTCATCTTCTCGTGATCGCTCAACGTTGAATGCTGATGCATAATTGGCTGACCAGTATACATACGTGTAGAGTGTCTCATAAGAATACGCACGCATACGCGTTTTCTGCTGCTTAGACAATAAAGATTGTTACAAACAATGGCATGCGGATCGCGTGGTCGTACGGATAGCGCCCTCTTCACTCTCGCGAAGACGGAAGAGTTCACACACGGCGAGCAGCAATCAAACGAGCACGAGACCAAGCACGGCGCAGAGCGCAGTATTTTGCGTTAACGCTATCTCAAAAATCACTTTTTGGCCTGTTGAGGTGTGCGGTTCCAGATCCGTGATGATTAGGTAAAGGGCACAGTGTGGCATACACGTACTTTCTTCTCAGTGTGGTCATTCCGGGCTCATATCATATACCTGGCCTAGGGGCCTCCTTTTATTTCAAATCTCCGAGTCACTTGTATGTATACTTTGACGAGCCCATTGATATACAACCATGAAAGGACATTCATGATCACACCAACATATACAGAATGGTAATTCCTAGCAAAGAAAGCCGGTTCACTATCATATGTGCGAATCCGTACTACGTACGTCAATCGAAAGATGCACCTACGACACATGCTACAGCTCTGATATACGTGTCGTAGCATCAGTTTTAGACGCGTCCACCACCGTTTCCGAGGTAAAAGCTTCATTTGGGGGTGTAAACGTTTGAATGACCTCAATGAGTGAGCCTAATACGTGCTTCTCCCTTCGGTGTGATTCTCCAGTCCGGGAATGCCTGATCCTCCCTTTCGGCATGAGCGTAATATCCAGAGCGGCGATAAGACCGAGGCAGTGTATCGCAGTTTCTGTGTGACTCTGGCTGCGGAGGCGTGTGGTTGCGAGAACTTGAAGTCCTCTGCATACCTTTTTGAACAATCCCCTCAGCTCCATCTCTATCGCAGCGTCAAGTAGCACACCCTTGTCCTTCATTGTGACCAGAAGGCGCAGGAACATGTGGCAAAGATCCATAGGATCTATCAGAGCGAATAAGGCTTCCCATTGAATATCCTTAAATTTTCGGCTGAGATCATGCCACTGATCAGCTATATGAGACGAGAAGTTACTGATCATCTGTGGACGTTCTAATAAAGAAAATGTGAGCGGTAAATTTGTATACATCATCACGAATCGAACAATCTAACCACTCACCAGAACCATCGCAGGTAATAATAGCGTCGATAATCAGCTGCTGAGCCTCAGGCTTTACTTTCAGCATGCTATCGACAGTTTCCTGAGAGAGATCTAGCATATCATTGAGCCTTGTACAAAGTCCAACGGCGAAGGGACAGAGTACAAGTAGCCCTGGAACAGCTAAGAGAAAATGTTGCACCAGTTCGACGACTGATGGACGCCAGCTGCCATCAGAGATATCTAACAGCTCGAGGATGACCTGGAAGTTCAGGACAACATCGATTCCCAAAGCATCGTGTGGATTTGACGTCCGTTGTCTGGTCCTATAGATGAGAAAATCGGCCACTATATTTGAATGCCCGGCGGTGAAGTTTGGGTGGTCGCGGGCGATATCCGTTAGACTGTGGAATATTCCAGGATGATCGAGACAGAAGTACTTTTGGACAAGCGTGATGAAGGTCTGCATCAGCCTTTCATCTTCCACTAAAGCAAAAGCACCTCTCAGTCTGTGTAGGACGCGAGAGAAAGTTGCCAGATCTGCATTCGGAGTCTTCTGAGTCATAACTTCGAAAAGTGGCTTATATTGAGTCGGATCGGCCAGGATTCGGGACAAAGTATCGTTCACCGCTTCCGGCATAGGTATATCCGTATCCGACAACAATATGCAAACACATTCGTTGACCCACGCGAGGGGGCGGAGCGTGTCTGTAACAGCTCGCTTCAAATGCCCTGAAAGTATGTCGGCAGTCATGAGCATGATTGAGCCAATGGTAGGTTGTGGCAAGCCCGAGAGGTCATGATACATCGATGGGAGCGAACGATCGTCTTCCATTCCAGCCGGACTCGGATTACGGTTGTTGATGATTTTTTGTACGAACTGTACTAAGCTCGCAGCATCAAGGTGCGTTTGGCGGAGTGCATCCCACATAATGCGGAGAAGGTGGTCATCAGCTTGAATAGCGTCCACTGCAATGAGGATATCGATGTCGCTTTCGTCAGTGCGAACAGCATTCTTTTCTTCATAAGCCAGGTGCCGATAAGACCACGCTCCGGGAATTGGAGCCTCCTTCGATAGTTGGTCCAGTGGAATATCGTCTTGTACCGCCCAACGTATAGCTCGTGCAAGCTTCTTTCGTAAAAAGGCCATGGTGGATAGGAGTAGACTCGTTTTGTATGGGCAACGTGGGGAGAATACAGGTGCAAGAGTAGCAGACATAACGAGAAACCCCCATCCAGCAACGAGGGGAAGAGTCACATGACCGATGGTGCTATGTACTTCAGCGGTGAAGAAACATAGCCCAACCAAGAATAGGGCGAGGCATAGCTGCAAAAGTAGGGGCACAATTGCAGCAATCTCGAACACCTTCCAATGGCGGAGCCCCGGGTTGCGAAAATGACGTATACGGAGATGCGCTTGCGGTGATGTGTATTCACCTGCAAGGTATTCGCGAAGCCATTGTTTCACCAGTATAGCTAGCGATGCGCCAATGAGACTTAGCGACAAGCTTGCGAACCATAGAATGTTGACGGCGATTGAATTTGCGGATGGTCGAAACTGGGGTGCATCCTGCGTGAAAGGTGTGGCGGTGGAATTCAAGGAGCCGGCTGTAAGGGTATACGAGTGTGTTTGGGAAGCTATTTGTCGTAGAAGGACGATTTCTATGTCCTTGGGGTCCTCGCTGAGGTTCTTGTACGACTCGACGAGGAAAGACGTCATGACAGTCGAGAAAAGACCAGCCTGCACAGATAATATGGAGTTGGTATCGGTCGTACAGTCAAACAGAGCACGTACAAATACAAGGATAGAGTCGATATCTTCCTTGTAGTGCTTTATCTTTTGTTCATCTACATTGCGAACGATCGCGGCCATAGTCGACCACGGCTGCCCCTGCGTATTGCTAGCATCACTACTCTGCCGGCTTGCATGAAAAACGAATTTTTGCCACTCTTCTATAGGAGGATGTTGTCGTGAGAGTGGTGGAAGTGGAGATACGTGGTCACCCGTGAGCGGTTGTTCATCGTCATCTACGCGTGATCGCGAGGGAGAGGTAGGGCTTGACGAAGGCCGCTTTGCACTAGTACTGGTGGCGAACTCCTGAGACTCTAGCACGCCCATTGACGCAAGCTCCTATTACTAACGATTGTTCAGTATAAGGATGGCGGTCAATCAAGTACTACAAGAGTACATACCTCAAGGCTGGGATGGGACGTAGAGGTGAATGCCTTGCTGCGGAGCGACGAGAGCACCTGGTATAAGTACGTAAAGCTTTTCCTGATATGCTTCCATAATCCCACGACCTGTAGATAATTAACGATCAGTAGATGGAAACGAAGATGCATCAGATAGCAGAGTGACACAGCAAATGGCAAGTCTTTTTCACATTTGGGCTTAGCATTTACGCCCAGTGAGAATGCGTCCTAGCGTCAGCCAGCACGACAGAGCGCACGATAGCCTGCTATAACGCGCTTGACAACCGAACCTTTTTACTATACTGCGCAACATGATGTGTCCCGTTCCATCACTCTCCCGACGCTCGAATGTTCGAATATGCCTCATTTGCCTTGCACCGCAAAGCCCCCTCAAGCGCACTATAGCTCAGACATCTCATACCGTATTTCATTTAGAGCTACATGTTACCGGATATAGCACACTATATTCTCTGTCTATAGCACGTACAAACCATATATAGCACCATAGATACAATTAAAAATTTTGAACCAGCTACTACCGTATACTACCCGGCCTGTACCAATCCATTGCCAGATCGGCATCCTTTTACACGGAAACCGCACCCATATACTATGCTCCAGTGTGCTGTATACAGCCAACATCTAATACACATGAGTAACATTACCTTGCAAGCGAAGAGTGCCAACAACGTACCTGTTTAACTTGAACTTGAAACACCTGCCTTGGCGCCGCGGCCACGACCACGACCACGACCGCGACCGCGACCACGGTCTCCATTGCCGCGGCCTTCAGCACGCTTTTCTTTCGATAATGTGTCGGCTTCGTCTTTAAGGAGCTGGAAGCGGCGTATGAGAATCAGATGCTGTATGCAGACCTCTGGAGTTCCGCACTGTCACCTACCTGCATTTGCTTCGCATCATTCTGACACGATTTCCAGTGTTCGTTGAAGGCCGCGCAGGTGCCTTCGGGGTTATCCTCCTTCCAACGTCGCCCACATATGTTTCTAAGAGGTGTTAGTATAGTCACACTCATTTTATCAACGGGACTGACCGAATAGTATTTTTTTCGCCAGGAATGAACAGCTTACTTACTGAACGTCTGTTCGGGGCTCCGAGTCCTTGAACTTGTCCGCTGGTATTTGCTGGAGTAGTAGGTTCTACTGCTGTAGCCGCAATGGAAACCTGTGCCTGCAAAACAGGCGGTGTGTTCACTTGAGAGGCAAGCGGCTGCGTGTCTGCGCTTAACAAGACCGCCGGCGACGCTTCAGGTAGTTGTTCGAGTGAGTCGTTGGATGCTGCAACGCACTCTGCGGCCGGTGAGCTGCGCAAGGTTATAAGTACTCGAATAGGTTGAGGTGTAATGTGCAAAAACTCACCGTGGCGAAGGCAGATCCCTGGTCGTCTCCATTGATAAAGTATTGGCACTGTCCGGGAAGGTCAGCGAAGACACCGGAGGAGTGGGGTCTCGACGAACACCCTCCAGCACCTCATGCGCAGGGTCATGCACAGGCAAGTCTGCTGCGAGAGCAGGACTTCCACTGGAGGAGGCCGCATCGGGTGCTGGTTGAACAACTGTAGAGGGGGAAAGCGAAGGGCAACTTGAAGTCTCCGCCATGGTTCCAGACATGGAAGGTGTTTCGGTAGTGGAGCACGCATTGTCGGTGGCGATAGTAACATCCGCACGAGCGGATCGTGAAGCAGTGCTGTGAAGACATCAGCTAGTTCCTAAAGCGATGGGTATGAACTTACATCGGGTTAACAGCACCAAGTAGTTGGCGACGTTTGGGCTTGTGCGCCGCCTCAGCCAGGATGGCCTTCGGATCGCTTTTTCGTTTTCTACCGGATTCAGAGGGCGTCGTAGGATCCACTGTTCCCTCGTCGTCAGCCCCCTTGCCCTTCTTGTCCGTTTGCAACCACTTCGGGCAATCTGACGCCTGGAGTCGCCCTTGCTTGACGTCCTTCTCAAATCGACGCTGATGGGTTAGCTTGACTTGTGGATAGTGCATGACAGCGAACGCCTCAGCTTTCCACCCGCCATCACACAGGCGGAAGATATCGTGTTCGCTCTCCATTTTCAGACGGTACTCTGCGCGCTGCTCGTCTGTCGCGTCAGAACTCCACTTACCGGGCGGATTACCAGCCGCGACAAATCTATTGATAACGCCTCGACTGGTACGGCGAAAGCCTTCGCGCTCGTGCGGCAGTGGAACCTCGCCTGCTGCGTTCTTTAGGTAACCCATACCAAAGTCACTGGACGGTGGCGCTTCTAGTGTCGTTTTGCCTGCTGTCCCTTGCAACGACTTTTTGTATTCCTCTTGGGACCAGCTGAGGGTTAGATGGCGATGTGTCTGATAGTCGAGAGGACCGGCAAGGGCTTTGCCTGAGTCTGCTGGAGGCGCCCCATTTCTAGAGAATCACGGTGAGATATACCATAATATCCCATGGAGATAACTCACTTAAGTACCGAAATTTCCTCAAGCAATAAATTCATTCTAATACGACACATGAGCGTACCGGGTAGCAGAAGGATAGTGAAGCTTACTTTTGATCCATCGCTCTGACGTAAGTCCACGGTTCTTCGACCTCTCCTTTAATTTGACGATTGTCGCGGTAGATATGGTTATGATTGAAAGATCTGCTTGGCGTAGGAGTGTGATGCTGCTGCGATAGATGTCAGGCAAGAACTCAATCACTGCAAAGCTCACTTACCTGCTCAGTGTCCTGCTCAAAAGATATTAAACCTTGCCAGTTGGGATCTGCTGGCGCGCTTGGAGGATACATTTTGGAAGGCGTGGCGCCGTCGAACTGAGCTCTGCGGCCGCCCGTCTTGTACATACTCAGATTAGGGGGCATAGGCGAGTGAGCCTGGTCGAAATACAATAGCTCAGAACGGGCAGAGCTCGAGCCTTGATCAAAGTCTGTAAGCCCTGGATCGCGTGGTACTCGGAAGGATGATGGCTCTGTGGGAGGGGAAAGCACCATTTCACGGTACTGAGAGATTACAGGGCCGTTTCGAGGAGACGGCTGCCCTGCAAGCAGGGCGTGTGCTGTGTCCATGACCGAGTCCGGTGAGTGCGTGGGATAGAAGCGCGGAAAGGGCTGGCGGACCACAGACCACAGACCAGAAAAAGCATGTCGGCATTTCCCGTGCGGGCATGGCTAGCGGCTTCACCTCTTTCGGACGACCTCCAGACTTCTGCTTCGTTCGTTTTGCTACCTCAACAGATTTGAGCTACAATAAGGTATGGAACAGTCAGAAATTCGTGCATAGTCAAGCCGCCCACTTACCAGCCCAAAAAGTCTTTGTGGCCATGCCTGTAACCGTCGAAGTTGCTGTAAATGGGGTGCCCGCTACCAGTGACAACACGGGACTGCTTACAGTCCTCCTTCTACGTCCTACAGCCCACACTACAGTGAGTACATTCTTCGTTCCAGCCAGTGGGAATAGTGAACTTACTGTATCTCGCAACTAGACATATAGAGTCACATTGTCCGATAGTCCAAATCGGGCAATTGTAAATGGTCCAGCCAATCCGATGTCACCGGAAGGCCCGCCAGGCCGTTTACAAGCAAAGCGAGCTAGAGATGACGAGATTGAGGCCCCTAATGCCCCTGCAAAACGGCTGCATGGACCTGCTGAAAAAATCGTCAGCGAAGTCGAAGGCGTTACACAACTGGAGCAGCCGAGTGCGCATGCTGTTGCCGTACCATTGGTAGCTCCTCACTACGTCAATGCTCTACCTCGTCCATCACCTGAACACGCTCAGGAGAATATAGCACTTCCGTCTACATCTCCCGCTCTCTCCTATGTCACACTCCCTTCGCCGGCTGCAGAGGCAGCACCACTTGCGCCGCAGATTCCCATCATCTCTGCAATCACTAGCAATCCTCTTCCACCTGCTAGGGCCCTCGGTATTTCGCTATCCTCTCATCATGAAGTCGAGCGCTGCCTTACAATTCCCGAAACATTACGGGCTGCGATTGCATTGCCACGTGGTCCGCGTCGAACTCTACCCTTCGACCAGGCTCTACACCCAACAGAAGTACCTCGGGTCGTGGGCATGGATTCCTCGCCAACCAAGCCCGAAACGTCATGTGACGTGGCACCTTTGCACACGGAGCCAGAAATACTGCACGGTGTGGCTACCGAATGTTTGCAGACCGAGCTCGAGTCCCCATGCAACGCGATCATCGACTCGTCGCAGACCGAGCCAGAGTCACAGACCCAACCCGAGTCGCAGACCCAACCGGAGTCCCCACGCAACACGATAATTGACTTGCCGCAAACGCAGCCTGAGTCCCCACGTGACGTAGTCATCGACTCGTCGCAGACTGAGCCAGAGTCGCAGACCCAACCCGAGTCCCCACACAACGCGGTCATCGACTCGTCACAAACGCAGCCCGAATCCCCACGCGATGCAGACTACGACGTTCATCCTAACGAAACTCAAATTATTCCCGACTCCGAAGGAGAAGAAGAACTGCAAATACCTGTCGCCGATGCTATGTCGGATGAGAGTGACCATGAACCGCGCGACTCTGATGAAGAGATCTTGTATGATGCTGCGCGGCGTGGTTTACAAACAGAGTGGAGTGTCACTCAGGTCGAGGATTTTTACGATGAACTCTTCAACTTACCTTGAAAAAGACTCGAAGACGACGGAACATGGTGGGCAGAGGCAAAGATGCAACGGTTGGACGTAGCGACGTACTCGTGTCCTATAAGGACATCAGATAGTTTTACGTACTATATTGAAACCCTGTGCGTTGGCGCCGGCCTGGTGGCGCTTCTTATTTCGTCGACGTCTCTCATGTAAACAAAAATCCCGTAACGGTTTCATTGAACATTTCTGAATTCATTCTCATATGCTATACGTCTTTTTGTCTGTACTCTAGAAGTTCATTGTGTGATAGACAACTGCCAACTCGGTGGGTACAGGCAACACTGGAACATATGCTACGACTCGGACTCTTCATCTGGCTCAATGTCCTCCTCCTCGATTCCCACCATAGTCATCACATCAAGCCCAATCTTCTCAACAACAAAAACACGTCCTGTGAAATTTCCGAGAGTTGGATCGAGAAGAGGAGGATGTGGCACCATAGCCACTACGGAAAACACCTCTGCAAGCTCAACCACACAGAGGCCCGCGTTACCTGCTTGTTTATGACACGACCACAATGTATTGGAAGACTCGCGTAATAGTGCTTCGTCCGGGCGACTGTAGAGGTCTACCATGGCAAACGCTTTCCCTTCTGGATTACCGGGAAGCGGCAATCTGAAATAATATTTGACCTCGGCAAAGTCAACGACTCCGTCGCGAATGATCTGGGTTGGATGAGTGAGATCGCGCAAGGGTAAGTTGGAATCAAAGACATGTACCTTTACATTTCGCGCCATTCGAAGCTTTGACAATGGGGTTCCCTCCTCTTTCCAGAGCGACCTTGCAACTTGTCCAGTGGGCAAGCGTACTCGTGCCCATCGAGATACAGTAGGGCGCGTCATCCACTCACTTGCGGCAGGTATGCCTCTAGTGAGAACACAATCGCGCAGGACATCCGCTTCCGCATCGGTTACGGGACGAGGTGCTCTCTCACGCTTATGGAGCAGCACATAACCTCCACCAACATCTTCTGCCACACGCGGGAGCGGTT
Source organism: Irpex sp. M6601 (assembly GCA_037039805.1). Classification (NCBI taxonomy): domain Eukaryota; kingdom Fungi; phylum Basidiomycota; class Agaricomycetes; order Polyporales; family Irpicaceae; genus Irpex; species Irpex sp. M6601. The sequence goes on along the minus strand of JAXQGN010000165.1, from coordinate 24,375 downwards.
TCGGAGGATCGAGTTCAGGTAGCATAGCTTTCAAAGCGTTTACCTGACACCGGCGTAAAGCGCGCTGAGATAAGTTTGCATAAGCGTTCGACGGTTGACGAATTTCTCGGCCAAGGTTGCCTATAGCGTTCTCCATGGTCCATTGAGTTACTCCTGCATACGGTCCGATCCTTGTTGTCTCCGATGTGAGATGAGCAACCGCATGAATAGACTGGCGGACAAAGTGAATACGAGCCGGATTACGCTGATAATAGAGCTGCTCGAATTCGACACAGAACTCGAGCAGAACCTTGTCAGCCTCCGTGAGTTCCTCGTCCTTAACAGTCTTCTGATGTACAATGCGGATGCCTCTGACCAGTTTGCAGAAGTTCTTCCAATACGCCATCGGGAGAACACCATACAAAAGGCCTGGCCCTAGACCGTAGATGTAAATGAGGAATTCCATCGCTTTGTAACCACTTGTCAGTTTTTCGGCAGGATTACGCGGCGGTCGATCAAACGACCCGGGAAGATAGGGAGTGGCGGCCGCGACTTGTTCACCGTGACGCTTCCAAAGCACGTCGTCACGGAATACTGCCCAGTCCCATGTCGATTTATCGTCTCCCAGGGTACGGTCGCATGTGATAGTACCACGCCATAAAGACAAGAAAAGATCAGGTAAATTGAGGCCACCGAGATGCATCAAATCACCAGGGAAGCAACCAGGAATTGAGCAGATACGAGATGGTGGTAGGCCACTAATAAGCGAAGGTTTGCTGATGCCTGTAGCGAGGCGATTCCGACGATAAGCACCCAATGTAGTAGAAGACCGAACAGTGTCAAGATTTTCCTCATAACGATCAATGACATTGTTCTGCTGGCCCGGTGCCGTCAGGTTCTCGAGACGAACATCACCGTGCGAGCACCCATCCACCGCATAGTTGTCGGGCTTGAGACAGACCGGATAGTAGTGCCCAACGTCTGGCTTATGACGTCCCTTCATACCACAGTAGAGGCGACAGCCTTGTGCGCCCGAGTGGCCCACAAGACCATTGACTTCACTCATGCCGGGGCCGTCTGCCGTCATGAAAGCGAGAAAGGGATATGATGTGAAGATGGTGCGGCGCTGAGCATCCCAGATTTTGACTCCCTCTCGCATGAGCGCGGAAAGGTGGTGGAGACCGGGAAACAGGAAGGAGTCAATGTTCCCTGGCTTGTTTGGTCCTGGAATGACACCTCCAACGAGAACATGCTTCTTCTTGTACCGCGAGCCAGGTGGTCGATCTAAGAGGACCCAAATATAGATCCAGCAGTCGGAGTTCTTCATGCGATACAGTTGAGCGCCATCGAGCGAGCCCATGAGAACTGTGGAAGTATCATCGATGTCACCGGCAAGTACAGCCTCAAGATAAGACGATCCGTGGATATAGTCGGCCCACTCGGCCATAGCGCTGCCCCCGTTAATATCTGCCATGACAGCGCGAGTGCACTCTGCACGGTAGCGCATGTCGGCAGCGCTCTCAGACGAGCGGTATGCTGCTTGTATCTGCGGGCCTACTGGTATCGTGAGAGCCTGTTGCCGGGCCTTCTTCTTGCCCTTCAAAGCAAGAGTGTGTGGGTCGTACCGATCTTCTCCGCACTTGAAGCAGCGAAGATACCGTGCAAACGGACCAGCATATGCTATGCAGCCCGTAATGCACATATCAGTGTAGACCGGATACACCCCGCTAATCTCTTGTACCTTTGCTTTGATGCGAGAGTGGCTGAGTAACGTAATGTTGCAGTTTCGTTGAAGGCTTGAACGAATGGCGTTATAGGTATCCTCGGTGATGTCTTCAAGATAAGTTTCCAGTGATTGGCGCAGGATTGGATCGTTCAATTGGAGCTCAGATGTGGGGGGGTCACGAAGACGTTGACGGAGATCTGGATGCAATGGCGTGTTGTCTAATGAGGCGGTGCGCAAAGCCTCGATGAATTCCTGTGTCCTCTTGAGCTCCTCCAGATGAATATGAGTTGCAGCCTCGTCAGCTGCCGGTCCATCCAGATTGTCGTCTAGTACACCGGTCACGGTGTCATCGGCGGCGGCGCCAGCAGACAGCAAAGTATTGGCATCGGCGGTACCCTCGTGCGGTTCATGCGAGGCAACGTCATCTAGACTCCCGGGCTCTGGTGCAGGAGAGTTGGAACGGGCAGATGGTGCCTCAAGTGTCTGCGCAGATGTGTCGGCGGCGCACACAACCGAAGACGTTGGGGTGAGCGGCCGCGACGGAGTAGAAGCCTCGTCCTGGATGCTATTCTCGGCTGCGGAGCCGTAGTATGGAGGCTGCAAGTCAGGCGGATTAACGAGGGGATATGGTGAGCAGCATACTTCACTACCAAAAGGAGTTTTGCTCACCTCATTGTCACGGTCTATATCCATGCCAGATGTTGAAGTGCCATCGTGCACCGTTGCAGTAGTGTCAGCCTAAATGAATAATGAGTATCTGATAATGCGAGCTGTACGAACGTCATACGTACATCTTGTATTGCAGTAGCGGTCCTTGGTTGGAGGGCCGGCTCGAAATGAGCTGCGTCGAGCAACTGTCTCGCCTCGGCAGCACTTGTCGTTGCTGCAAGCGGGTTGACAGGCTGCTGGTCTTGTTGTAACGAAGGTTATTTCATAGCCCGTAAGTATATAGCTCGAATTCGAGCATGTTCACGGACTCACCAGCTGTAGATGCGGTAGACTCTACACATTGCAGCACATGCTTATGATACCACAGTTGTGTTTTCCCTAGAGTCTTCTTACACCCTAGACACTGTCGTTTTTGCTTATTCCGCTCTTGCTCGCGTTGCTTTTTTTCTTCGGGGGAAAGGCGTAGTCGACCACCGGGCATATTGGCGGCGGTAGTGCTACGAGCCACTTGAATGGAAGACGCCAAATGGATTACTTACCTTTACGCGCGTACGCCGCCATTCTCGATGATCTCAGTCAGTCGTTTATGCTCGAAAACAGCTTTACTATGTCATGCTATATGAGGCTACATGGTTTGGTACAGCAAAGAGGGTGCGAAACGCCAGCGCTGTGTGGGACTATAAGGCGCTACATCAGGCGGAGATGTAAAAGTTCGGGTCAGACAGCGCTTTACATTGCTATATCATGCTAGACGCTATTCTCACTGGGATTTACGTCTGAGCTAGCCGGTTATATCAATGGATTCAAAGAGTGGGTTTCCTGAACAAATGTGAGCTAACTCTTTCAGCTTGCAGCAACGACTTGTGGTACTGTTACAGTATCAGAGGTGGTTGACCCGGGTTGTCGCGAGACTCGGAGTATGGCTTCGCTGGGATAATAGCAAAATCCAAGTGCAGAATCAATGTAAGATCTACTGTCATCTGGTAGACTTGATACAGTATGCGCCCTAACTGACCTCCACGAAGCTGTCAGCGCATGGAGGATGGTGTATAATGGCGAGCCCCTGCAGGCCACTGACCTCTGCGCGTGCGGGCGAGGAGTCTCGATGTGGCCGCCAGAGCGATGATTCATTAGCTTCAAGTTGTAACGAAGCACCGACTTGATACTGAGACAGTATTTGTCCACCACGACTCGATCACGGAGTCATAGCTGCCTACTCTTGTGTTATATAGCGTGAAGCTTGAACGACAGCTCTGAAATGCCAGTGATCATCTAAGGTCGACTTGAGATTCGCCAATGATGACTTCTAGATGCAACGATGACGTACTTTAGGAGCCTTGGACTAAGACCTTACCTTCGACGTCTACCCTGGAGCAGCACCGGTGGCCGTGGCCGTACTGACAATTGCAAAGTGCAAAGTTGACTGCCGCCTCGGAAAGTCGGAGTCGAAACCCTTGCGCGCTTGCACATACACCGCAATCCCTATTAGGAAATGGTAGAGTTTGGCCATCCACTTGCCTGGGGGAAGCGTGCTACGCTGGACAAGTACTATAGGGAACTGAGTTTGCCTTCAAAAAAGTGCGTAATGTACGTCGCCGAGAAGCAAAACTTTTCGCGAGTCCGCAATTGTAAAGTGCATATCTCGGTAGCCACTCACACTAAAATTAATTCCATCTGCCAGTGTGTTGCCTGGCTTCTCATTAGTAAATCCCGGAGGGTCTTCAGATGTTACGGTAGGGAGACGAGCGAGCAAAACGTTGCCGTCGTCGCCACTTGGTGTTTGCATCGACTGTCTCTTATTTCGTCACATATTCATGAAATAAGTCACACATTTACGCTCCACTTGCGGTGAGAGAATGACACAAATGTCACAAGTTCCCATGACTGCTTGTCACGCTGCCTGCTGGCCTTGTCACGCAAGGAGGAACATTCTATCCCTCTAACATGCTGAGCACCTTTTAACGTGGATGTCAATGTATCAATAGCTAGAATAGGATCTATGCATTCATCACCGAGCGATTTAAGCTAACCGCCCTGGAGGATCTCTGGGATCTTGCCCGATCGCCTCAGACTCGATGTTGCAAAACATACCGGTTACTCTCGCTAGGCTACGCATCACCATATAATATTTCTAAAACTTGTTAGAAGTAAGCCTTAAGGAAGTTCCCACTCTCTCGTAACTTTACCGGCAATAATAAGTGAGCAAGGGAGGCGCGGGATGCCCGTTTGCAACTCTGGTCTCGTTTGCAAGTCCTGACTAGGGACAGTATATCCACAGGTTGCCTTAGCTATCGACTGCTCGAAGCTCAGCGACATATATATCTATCAAGCAGTCACCGTAAGCATACAAAGAGCGTGAATATATCTAGTAGTATGTGTGTACACTGAAAAGATAGAGAAAAGAAGGCTGAAACTAGAAGTAGAACGACTACGCTTTCCATACTCGAAGTAGTAGCAGTAGCAGCCGTGTATTATGACGTGCACCACCAAAGTCCCCTGTGTAAACTAAGAAAGCCCTTTGAGAACATACATAACGGATCCCGGGAAGACCGAACAGAGAGAAAAAATACGACGAAATGACAGGAATTAGTAGGAGAAGATCATTAGCCACGGGTTCAGCACGATCTATAGTAAGAAACAATGGATCGTCAGAGAGGTTCATGAAGCATCAGAATAGAACGCGAACGTACAGGGTACAACACATGAGATCCCACAGTGATCGCCAGCGGGAATATGACTGCCCAGTCAGTTCCAGGTATCCTCCAGCCGATGGGGATCGCATCCGTGGAAAGGACGATCATCGCTGCGCTGACGATGATACACGATACAAGAGCGATCCAGAAACGCTTGACGATCTTGGGTACTTCGAGCCAGAAGTTCGAGCGCTCGACTTCCTTCTTGGTGGCGCCCCAGGTGATATTGTATGAGAATAAGTGAGCGAGGAGGGCTTGGGAGAGATGGATGCTAAGACCACCAAAGAAGAAGAAGCTACAAAGTATGAGTGTTAGACCGTCGTCTAAAGGCGATGAGAATTGTCACTTACAAGAATGGCACCCAAGTGATATTTTCGAGGAACGAGGCCCATAACCCTCGTTGGCCCAAGCGGTACTCGAGAAGAGTGAAACCAAGGTTACCTAGGACGGGGAATACGACCATACAAGCGAGCCAAATTTCGAAAGAGTGCAGATAGTATCCGTCCACTTCCGCAGTCCAGCCGAGTAACAGGTAGTTCATGAGCGACAGGGTGAAGCCGGCAGCGATACCGTCTGAGGATAAACGATGAGACACGTTCAATAAGGAAGGGTGACGAGGACTTACAGTAGGAAAACATGTACGACGTCATACTAACCTTGTAGTGCACCGGAGCGGCGGACCACAAGAACGTGTGAAGCTGTTTGTTGATGGGACCTTTGCGCCACCACTCGACAATCGGATTGAAAATCAGCTCGTTGCATCCTGGAGCATCGTTAGCTCGTAGGACTACAGTCAGGCGGCGAGAAAGGCACATACCATATGCGTATTTTTGCCATCTGTTGAGCTCATCGTCGCAGGTAAGAGACACACCCTCCTTGAAACCGCCGTCTGAATACGTCGCCCAACGAATGATGTACCCCTTGAGCTGCAACCGCAACGCCATATCGAAGTCCTCAGACACGTTCGACTCGGACCAGATCTTCCTCTTGCCATCTGCGGGGTCGATGAAGCTCGCATCCTGGAGAGCACTCCACCTCAGGAACGCGTTGTGACCGACGAAGGGCGCTACCTCGCCATTCGAGCACCCCAGGGAAATACTCTTATTGATCCTCCTCGTGAAATGCGCAATACCGTTCTCAAAGTAATGGTTGGCGACCTGCATGACGTCCGACTCGTGTTGGATGATGCCGACCTCAGGGGACTCGTGCAGTTCGCGGGCGGCATCACGGAGGCAGTCCTCGGGGACGACGGTATCGGAGTCAACGATGAGGATGATCTCGCCGACGCGAATGGACCTGGCATTGGCAGCCCAAGGCCTATAGCGTCTTCCACTCTCTTCGAAGGTCTCCTCGATGGCCATCTGCAACGCTCTCTCTTCGAGATCGTCCAGATCCTCGTCCTCCTCAATCTCGAGTAGAGTAGTCAAGTGTTTTTCCAGCTTCAGGGACAAGGCCAGGCCGTAGTTCATATTACTAGCCTTCTTGAAGCGACCTGCTCGCTTGAAGCCATCGGGGGCACTTGAATGGCCGGGACGGGCGACCCAGCCGATGTTGTTGTCAGAGTAGAAAGCGATACGGTCTTGGCGTTCTTGTTCAGATAGTAGTTGGAGACCGTCGTCGTTGATGAAGATGGACGACGTCCCGCCCTGACGAGAGTATGTCTGCATTGCTTTCTTGAGCGAGTAAACGGAGGGAGCGCTGGAAACATGGGTTGATTGTCAGCTGACGTCCTGTTCATTCGCATATCATTTAGCTCACATTGTCTCCTTCAAACTCTCCTTGTACACCGGCATCTCGACTGTGATATGCGGGAGGTTGACGTCGAGGAGTCGATTAGGGACGGGAGGTATGGCAGAGTAATACTTTGAGTTTTGATGGAACTGAGCGACGGGACCGAGGCTATAAGTAGATAGGTACCATACGTTAGATTGCGTCTTCTACGTTCATGTGCGCTCAGAAACTTACATCATAGTGATGTTTCCAATCAACTGCGAGCAGAAGAACTAAAGGAAACGAGCGAAGGAAGGGGAGTCAGCATCATCAATACGGTAGCAAACCCACGGATCTCCCCGTGTGGGCAGTAGACGAGTTCGTGAGGGATGAGGTACGTACCAGTGAGATACAGAACAAGAAAGGTGTTGTGACCGCGAGCCAAAACCGGTCGAAGCTGCCATCGAGGACCGTCTCGACGACCATGACGCTGATACCACTCCCGATAAAGTCTGTAGGATGGATACAACGCGAGTTAGATCTCCATTGTAATCCATAGAGGCGAATAATTTGAGGTCGAAAAACCGAGACTGAGAAGCCCGAGGACTCTCGAACTCCCACACGACGTAGTGACGAAAACGAAAACTCACAGAAAGATAAAGCCACAGTAATACCGCAATAGATAGGAGCGAGCAGCTTCATAGGCCTCTTCGTCGGCGTCCCCGCACTGCCCTCTAAGTCCGTGCTAGCTTCTTGGGCCTTCTGCTTTGACGCATCAGGTTTGCTAGAGACAAAGTACCCAAGGCCGAGCTTGCAGCTCCGCTCTTTGGGGTGACGCTTGGAAGAGGCCTGTTTGCGGTTTACGATCTCTTCCAGGGCCTTCTCGTCAATTTTCTCGGCGCCAGATCGGTCGTTGAGGTTGACGTCGGAGCCCTCCGCAGCAGCGCCAGACTTTTCGTTGACGTCCTCCTTGGAGTTTCCGTTTGAGTTTGCAGGGGACGAAAACATGGAAAGGGAGGGGGCAGGGTTGATGGATGGGACGAGGGTGGCTCGGCGGGACCAGACGAGCTTGATGAGCTTGTCTTCGAAGTCTCGGCAGGTAGGGATGACGTCGTCGAGATTATATGACCAAACGACCAAGACGCGCTCGTCCCGCTGTGCAACTATGTATTAGTGAGCTGTTCTTTGCCCAACGTATCGTTGTACGTACGATGAAAGCACCACATTGCTCCTTGTCGGCCTTAGGCAACCACGACATGCTATCAAGCACTTGAATTCGTGTGTCGTCGTCAACGTAGATTGCGTCAGCATCTTCTTTCCTATAGCCATGACAAATTCGATGTGTCAGTTTCAGTTTTAGACTATCAGACGCTCGCGAAAGGGGCAATGGCCTTGTGTATTCCACAATATATACGTGGGTTCTCAAGCACATAGCGGTGACGAAGACCTTGATAATAAACCCTGGGAATGCACTCACACCATACCGAGCGCAGCATGGACACTGGCACTTCGTAACTTGACGGCTACCACGGGGTTGAGAGCACGTACGGCCGCCTCGAAGGGCTCAAGGTAGCGGTTTTCGTAGGGGAAGACACGGAAATGACCGGTGTCAACACGGAGACAAACTCCAGCATGTACGTTTTCTTCAGAGGGTTTGAACCAGGCGTCGCCTTGAGTCTATTTCAAGATCGTCGTCAGCACAGTACGAGATACCAAGGAAGCATAGCGATGCTAGCAAAAGGGCCATGATGGAAAGAGATGGAAAAACGGCAGATAACATTGTTGTGATTGCAAAGAAAGCATTGTAATCAGTGAGAAGGAGATGCTTACCTGTCTGAAAATATGGTGCAGCAAAGCATCATATGCATCGTAATCCATCTTGTCTGCGTGGAAAGGAGGGGTCGGGGACGACGAGGTACAGGTCAAGGGACAGGGAGGGAGCAAGGAAGGTGTATGACCTGAAGGAGAGAGTGGATGATGGTCGTATAGCGGATACGCTATAACGACTGTCGACGGAGAGAAGGAGGGGGGAAGGGAAGGGGAGAGGTTGACGGGTCACCTGGAGGTGCGTCCGTTAAGCTCCTCAACCGAACAGACCAAGCAGGTTAATAAGGGTTCGCATCCCGTCTCCAAATCTTGACGATCTCTCCAAACATTGACAAGTAGGCATGATGTGTTTTCGCAGATGTCCATATCTGATGTCTGAGAGTTTGAGTTCAGCGGAAGGGCTGGAATTGAGTCGGAGAGGGAGTACAGCCGACCGTAAGTGTTTGCTGACAAGACAAGAGATGCCAACGGGATGTTCATTAGATTGAGAGGCTTCGGTTTATTCAGCGATAATTGAGACGTGACAAGGCACGGCATGTCCAAATCCACGGTGGCGGCCTAGAATCGGAAGTCGGTTGCAGACATTAGATGAGCACGCTTCAGATGGTCGGCCACGAAGTGTCGAAGCGGGAAACCGGAGAGATGCAATGGAAGCTATACCTGGAAGACTTCGCCCCTAGCCGTCAGACTAGTTGCGACTGAGAAGTTGATCTTGCCATAGCCAACGCATAGGGTCCTTGTTGAACAAACGGGCTGCGAAAGCGCTGTCGTGGCGCTGCACGCCAACAACGTGTTTACGTGTGGTGACTGTTCATCCTGTCTAGTTTATCGCTCGTGACAAGCCGCGCAGGTGAACATATCGGAAGCCTTATCATCCTGAAACGGATTAAGCTGGCAGGGCCTAGGCAGAACCTTGCGTACCTATGTTTCGTACATACAAAACGCAGTAGCAGGAGAATGGATTGAGGGAGAGTGGGTGCCGGACAGGTTGGGGTGACAGTGCGCCTATTCAGCGGAGGATTGTTGTCGATGCGATGTGATCAGAAGCACATCGACGGACGCTTTGTCTCTTCCCCACTATACAGTATCTCGAACGTGCAGTGTGATGCGATTCGAGTGACAGCGAATGCTCGACGCCGTGGCCCAAGGTCGGATGTAGGCTCTCATACCGGAGCAAAAACAGCTATCCCGAGCTGTTTGCTGGGCATTGATAAAAGGGGGACACATCAATGATACTGGAAGGCAACATACGAGCAAAACAGCTTACGGCGTGGGTGTACAAGAAGTTCAAGTGCAATATTGCTAGTGACGCGCAATGATCGACGTACCTCCTAAATCGGGAAAATTTAGAACGCCGATGCCCGAGAGCGCCTACACTTGTTTTCATGAACTGCTCCGCATTGTGGCCAGGCTCCCATTCAGCGAATTCAAGGCTGCCTCTGATCGCAGTAGGTGCGTTAACCCCGTACTACACGGCCTTGCGAACTGCAGCGATGCACTCACCTCGACTCTTCAGGCTTAACAAACTCGCTTTCATTTAGGTCGATGCATCTCCTGGCACTATCCGGCGAACTCGGCTTGCTGGCCATGGAACTCTCCAAGCCTACCGAGCTCAGCCTCAAATCCGACCTCTTCGTGTGAAAGTGCGCGCGAGAATGGTACTACCTATCTATGTCAAGCTTTTCTACCATACGACAATGGCCACAGTCTCGACACAACATCGAGACTCCAGAGTGACGTGGGCTTACTCAGTACACATATTCCGTCCATTCAACTCAAGTGCAGCAAGGAAGTTCTCTACAGCCTCTCGTGTGCTGCTAGACATGCCGAGCCGCTCCCCTGAGGGATCGTCGAGAAAAACTCTCGAGACGCGCGAAAAACTCGCTTTTTCTGGGCACTTTACTCTTGTTCCGTGCTGACAGAAGAATCAACCCGAGTCGACACGTCTATTCAGGGCGAACGTCAAGTACCATGCAGTACTTGTTTTCACAATTATATCGTTCATACTCAATTATCGGGCACGCCATAGTACCCATGTCTTCATTATCATCTGCATCCCACGCTCTGACAGTGACATTTCGACACTCGACAGCTGAACATTGCACCCTGATGACCGTCGGATCAAGCATCGCACTGGTTCACGCATCATCTCTCCGTGCTCACAGGGCAGCGGGCACTTTCTTGTCTAGTCTTGATATCGCATCAGCCTTGAAGCGTCGGGACCGGCGGGAATGCCTCGGATACCACGACACCTCAAGCCCCAAGTCCTGTTCCACTCACTGCATTGCGTGTGGCTTATCATTTCTCTCGCTCATCCCCTTCAGCATTGAGCCTCAGGATTTCGAACAGCCTAGTTCTATAACGAGAACGCCACGAAGGCCGGTCGCCGAACGAAGCGCCCTACACGAGATGGTTCATCGCTGGCCAGGTATGATCAAACCTTTGGGATGTGAACTGTGCTAGGGTGAACTGCAGTTGCAGTACTGCGAACAAGACGAGTTTCGAGAAAACGAGCTACAGCCACTACTCGGATGCCTCAAGTTGTTCATCCACGCACGTAACCACTCTGCTCGCGTTCTTCGCAGACGATTACGGAGTACACTGAAGCAGGTAAGTATCTGCCCATGTTCACTCTGCTCAACTCACAGGCATATATGACTGATGCGTTGTACCGCTATGATGCTCTATGATATCGTGCGCCACTCAAAAGCTTGTTGAACACATTGACGAACCCACCGGAATTCCCAGCCGCTCATGCATGTGCGTAACCGCGCTTCAACGTTCACGCAGACTTGCCAGAGAAACCGATCCACGAATACCGATCTTCTTGGGTATGTCCGACAACCAGACGAACGAATCAGTCGAACTAGCTCAAGCTCCCGTGCCTCTATGAGGTATGCGATGAGATGCGGCAATGCGAGGTTATGAGGTATTTTGCATATACTTCCTACGTGCCGAGACAGTCGTGGAATGACGAACCCTGGACAATGGTGAACCTTGAGCCTACGAAGGCACACATTGAGTTCGGCATTGTTCAGATTTCGGCGCCACCGCTGTGGGAGCGAGCGCAAGGGAGGTTCTGTAGCCAAGGTTTGAAGTCTACTGGTTCTGTTCAGTCATGGTGCTGACGAGAGGATAGTTCAACTCGTCGATGACGGGGACGAGTCAAGCTTCTAGAAGTACAGCATGAATATGGAAGCATTATACTCATTCGACAACCGGCGTTAGAAGTTACGGGTGTACGGATGTAAGGTAAGCATTGCAAGCCTGTAGGCGTAGACACGATTTCGGCGCGCCAAATAAATGCAATTTTCAGGAAACGAAAGCAGAGGTTCATTGTGCTCAACGTAATCATCTCTTGATATTACCATAATCTTATAATATCTTGGACACACGAGATGCGAATTTCTCTTTTCGCTGAGCCCGATTAATTGCACTTGCCACTCAAAAAATACAAAGCCACAGGCACTCTATCGTCTTCACCTGCAGTGGACGCGACGTCGCAAGCATGAATGGACGGGAGGCGTTATCAAGCATTTGCGGTAACCAACGGGTTCCTACACGTCGAACGTCGAACTATATCCCTACGTCAGAACTTCGGATTCACGAGGATGGAAATTGACTGACCTGTTTCTGCCTAACAACGCAAGTCCGCGCCCGTCGACGTTTACTATAACAGGTGGCTATCAACTCTACCGCCACTCCGAGGTCCGCTGTTGAAGACGGACAGACGTGTGGGTGAGTGGCTGAAAACTATGTCTTCACTTACTACGCGTAGATTTAATTTAGCCCGCAGAATAATCCTTCTGTATGGGGTATCTAGCTCTCATGTTGGCCGATAAGATGGTCTGGAGACGATAGCGTCGCTAGGCAGAGGATAGTTGACCAACAGATTCGAGCTTTCGAAGATGCACGGCGCGCTGAGCGAAGCTGCGAAGCATACACATGCGGAATCTCGAGAACTGAAGAACATAGAAAGGAGAGTTGCCGCAGCGCATGTTGATACTTATCGATAAAGGACACGGTGAGTACGTGGGACCGAAACAAATTTAAGCACCGACATTAAACCCATGACATACAGAAAACGGAACATTGCGATCTACGCTCCCGATGCGAGAAAGAGCGAAAAATCAAAACATGGGAAACATCGACCTGTAGAGGGTGGTGGCCGTGTGTGAGCCCGCTCGCGTAGGGGTTCCAGCCGCTTCATTCAGTGTTTGCCGTGCTTACTTGTATTTGAAGACCTTCAGCAATAGATCGTGTCAAGTTGATCTTCTTCATCGAGGATCGTCGACCCTATGGTATTGTGCGAAGTAGCTGGGCCCAGGCACATCTTGTACGTCCTCGATCGGGCAATTCCAATTGCAGGGGATTGAACATGAGACTTTGAGCGTCGATCGCCGAATATTCAACCTCGACCCTTTGCGGCGCCACAAGTTTATGAAAGAAAAGAAAGTGTACCGATTGGAAGCGGCAAATTGGAGAAAAATCTGATCTGCTATTCTAGGTTGTGTTGGCTTTTTTCTATAATGACGACTCACTAGGAAGGCATGTTGATTGCATGCTCAAATGGAGACGACTGAGCGCAGGATTGCAAATTAAGGGGTTTGGCATGCCGGGTATGTACACAATCCACCGACGACGTCGACGGATCAGTCCAACTATCCGCTCGTTCACGCCACATCAATTCCCCAGGCAGGAAGTCCGCTTGACACAGCTCGATTTAGTAGCTAATTAGGCGAAAACGATGTTTATACCATGATGAACAAGTAAGTGGCGGTTTATTTGTTACGTATCATGCAGACTAACGACCAGCTAACGTACGTCGCACAAATTTAGAAACTCTCCCGTCTCTTCTGAGCTGAGAGGTTCTAGTGATTATCTTTCTCTAGCCGGGATCCCCGAGTTACGTTTGCTTAGAACGAGGGAGTTGTTGGCGTCTGTTGGTATCGGTAAGCCACTGCCTCTGAGGTAACCAGTCGGAGCTATGCGAGATAACGCGAAGTTCGACGATCAGGAAATGTAGAAGGCGGTGGCTTCGGATATCGATACATAACGGAAGGCGCACGGTATCACGGAAGGTACGTCTTCAGTGTCAAAACCAGGGACTCAGAACCCGCCAGATCGTGAAGCACAATTAGCGGATATCATGTAAACGGAAAGCGGGACGCTGGAATGGTGAGAACTTCCTGCAGCGTCTTCATATCAGTGCTGATAGCATCTAGAGCACGTAAACCGATGGCGTGGGTCGAGTAAGTGGGTTACACATGCGTGACGTATGGTATGTTTTCTGTCTGGCTTCGGGACAGATCCACGCGTAAACCCACTGGTCATTTTGATTATTTTGATTCATACTTCTCAGAGCGTTCTGAGGTAAGAGCGGAACATGTGAAGCCGTCAAAGGGACCATGCAAGCAGCTGAGGCGGCGGCTGCGGACAAGAATTACACCTCAGGTTTAGTATCAGCGCACACTCGAACCTACTTGCCCAGAAAAGTTCACTACGCCCTTCCAGTACCTCTCGTTCCTACTCCACTTTCCCCACCAATTTGTATAAATGTCCTAGGCGGGCAGGGTGATAATCTCGTTGATAGAGTTATATTAATTGCCCGATATTTGGAAGCGCGAAGGTAGTGAGCGTCGGGAGTGCCGGGTAGATGGTGTATCAGCGACTCAGATACCTGAGGCGTTCAATACAAGATGGTTGCGGTTTATTGCCTTATCAAGAAACGCGGCTCGAGCACGTTGGCCAAACCGAACCGAACTGATAAGAGGTGATGGGTGAGTCGATCTTGACTGGCTACCCTGGGCGCTCTCGGTGGAACACGGCTTGTTTGCCAACTTCGATGTCGCTGTCGAGCTCGATGTCCAACTTGTGCGTTCTGATAACTATCACTTCAATTCTGACATTGCGGCTTGGACAGACAGCACACGTTGTTTGAATCTAGAGCATAGCGAGACTGAGACGATCGACTTGTAACGTGTGTACAGCATGGTCTGGCAGAGCGTGAACGTACAGGTGGCCTCCCGGAAACAATACTAGGTAGATTGGGCTGGGATGACCAGGCTGATTATTCCGTCCGTACCCCTTGGTCATTAGGCCCCTAATGACTTGTGAGGTACGTGCTAACGGCATTATTGAATGGCATGCCTGAAATCCTTTCTTGATCCAATCCCCCACTCATAGAATAAGTATCTGTAAATCGAAGCCGACTGGTCGTGGATACAACATTCACTCAAAAGGAATCAGTATCCTCTATGCATCAAAGAATTCGTTACAAAGTCTACGAATTGTATACTTACTCGGGTATGTATGCCATTTCCAAGTCCATAATCGCACGTAGGCTCAATAGCTCCGACTCTGTGACGAATTTCTATGGCCAGGGGCAAGAAGCTTGACCGATTCAACGCTGAAGGGCTCACAGGCACCTTTGTGGGTTCCCCGAATCTCGTAATGCCATCGACATCCTGGCGTTCCATCCGAGGGTACGTGAGTTCAACAACTGAGCTGCTGAACTTCTATGCGCCTCTGTTCGTTGAAATCCGTGACGGCCCGCCGTTCTCGGACTCGGAGAAATCTCAACGACACGAAGATACGGTAGCGCACATACCTCGGATCACCTTCTCTCACTATGCGTCAACATGCGGGCTCAGTGCGCTCCCGGCCGGCTGTCCCTACTGGGCAAGCTATTCTCACACAGAGACTGCATACCTCACCCAAGAGCGATGCGGTCTGCTTGTCAGCTTCCTTTCCAAGGCACGGAAGCGTTCTATACAACTGAATTTATGTCCTCATAAGAACATGTTGTCTAGGCTTTCAAAGACTACGAAGCAAGCCCTGCGCGGAGGCTTTACGCTCTACGCCCTTGTACCGCTTGCGGCCGATTACTCGAGCAGTGTCAGAGTGCGGGAACAAAAACGAGATATCGATGGACAGACAGACGCGCACGCATGTGATGGGAAGCACCGGTGCGCTACTTGGGTATACGAGTTGACAGAATAGGACGCGACAGGTGGGTTCGCGTACACAGTCTGTGCGTCCATCAGATCGCCTCCTCGGCCGCCTGAGCGTTCTCTGGTACGTGCCTTTCCTCGTCCTGTCCATCCGTCAACGCCGTCTGCAACATCGTGTCAGCGTGTTGGTCGGGCAGGCACAGCTTGCATTCGTCAATCCATCGAAAAAAGAAGACCTGCCATTGACCACCATCTTATCATGCCCATGTATTTCCCGACGGCAGGAGTCTAGACAACGGGTCTGTTTTCTACGCGAGACATCTTCGCCCACTAAGCATTAACGGGAGTGCTGTAAGTGCAAAACATTTTTGTGGTAAAGTACTAATATCGACATTCGAGTAGATCGGGATTTCCAGGTAGCGCATCTCCCCCGCCCCTCCCGTTCGGTGACCCTACATACAGTCGCACATTCGTTCATTTCGACCAGTACTATGCCTCCATCGTCGAGCAAGACTCCTTCACCGCCGTCCACCGCGTCTTCTGCGTCGTCGTCGTCGGAAATCATCCCCCTTTCCGGTGAACTCGCGTCTTCCACCTCGTCGAATAAGCGCCTCAACCCACCCAAGCCGTTGTTCTTCATCGACAAGAACCGCAGCGCTGCAGACATGGTCATCGAAGAGGAACGTCGCCCTGACGGTCCACCATCTCCATCCCTTCCGCGACACGATCCTTTCCGCACACCTGACTCTTCTGTACCAGGAACCCCTCGTACTCAAGTCAACGATCCATTCTCTCCTCCCGCCAGTGTCCTCAACATGAGCATCTTGGACAACTCTTCTACCACTAGCAATGGTAATGCCACTGCCCCAATGACAACACATTCTCGCATGCAGAGTCGCATCTCAGTGAACTCTAGCATGAGGTCGAACGCTGACCTGCCTGGCACAGGCGCAAATTCCACCATAGGTGGAGGTGCTACCAGTACTGCTCGAAATGGTAGGCCAGGAGGCACTGTTGCATTCCGCGACTCTTTCATGTCCCCTCCTCCACTTACGAAGCGCACTCCCTCTATGGCACATCTACCTCCCACCTCCTCACGTCTTTCGCTCGCACCATCCATTCGCCAAATGTCCAGCAAACGCATGCGTTCTACCATGCTTAGCGCTGATGCTCAGTTGTCGAAGCCTTGGATCAACGCAAAGGACGTCCACGGGCGTATCGCGTACTTCTTGACGTATGCCATCGCTCTCCTTGGTATCGCAGGCTCTGCTATACGCTGTTGGACTGCATGGAAGGGCGTAGAGCGTGCAGGTAATCTGTGTCTGGTCATGCAAGATGACTTCAACGTATTGGACACGGAGTACACGTGGACAAGGGAGGTTGACATGAGCGGTTTCGGGTAAGTCTCGTTTTCATTGACGTTCGACATGTGTTGCATTGTACTGAGTGGCTTGTATTTACAGAAATGGCGAGTTCGAGATGACCACTGCCTCGTCGAACAACTCGTTCGTCGATGATGGCAAGCTTTACATTGTCCCAACACTCACCTCGGACGTCATCGGGTTCAACAACGTTCTCGACGGTTACACATACAACATCACCGGCTGCACTAACTCTAATCGTATGTTGCTCCATGCCATTGTCTTTTCATTGAACTCTAATAACCCTCACGCCTGCTGACAGTCACGGCTTGTGGTGCCGTGTCTAACGCCACATCGGGAACGGTCATCCCACCAGTGATGTCAGCTCGTCTCACTACGAAGAACTCTCACCATATCACATACGGAAAAGTCGAGATCCGCGCGAAGCTCCCTGTAGGTGACTGGCTTTGGCCTGCGCTGTGGATGTTGCCCGTCGACGACTCGTACGGTCCTTGGCCTCTGAGTGGCGAAATCGATATCATGGAGAGTCGTGGGAATGGCGTCGATTATAAAGCTCAGTACGTTGTATCTCCTTGTATACCTAGTATTCTGCGTGCTCACTACTTCTTCGTTTATAGAGGCAGAGACGTCGTCCGTGGCTCGCTCAACTGGGGTCCTTTCACGTGGCTCAACGGTGTCGCCAAGACCTATGGCTGGTGGTCCACCCGTCGTTCTACCTTTGCCGAAGACTTCCACACCTACACTCTCGAATGGTCTCCCAACTTCATTCGCATCTACGTCGACACCCGTCTCCACAAGATGCTCGACGTTTCCTTCCTCAAGGAGACGTTCTTTGAGCGTGGTGACTTCCCGCCTTACGTCGCCAACGGTTCCCAGACCATCCAGACCCCCAACCCTTGGGTTGAGGCTGTGGACGGTGAGAGCCCGAGTGATTCTTGGAGGAAGACAAGCAAGGGCGGCAACGGCAAGAACGCAGCTCCGTTCAACAAGCCGTTCTACCTCATCATGAATGTCGCCGTCGGTGGCACGAACGGGTGGTTCCCTGACGGTATCGGTGGCAAGCCGTGGTTGGATGGTTCTCATGGTAAGTTCTCGTCACTTGACGATCTTTGTGATAGATGGCTGATGCATTGTGAACAATAGTGGCTATGTCGACGTTTGCGAGGGCCCAGAGTCAGTGGTACAAGACGTGGCCTCAGAACCCTAAGGATCGCGCGTTGGTTGTCGACTCGGTCAAGATGTGGCAGGCTTGCTGAATGTCTCCTACTTCTCGTTGTTTGCTATAGTGATTCATTGGACACTTTGGTATCCTTGCTCCGTGTACACCTTTGTCACCTTTCTGTCGACGCCTCCTCAAACCTATCGCTTGCTAGAACGACAACTGTCATGATATGTATTCTCACATTCTTTTCGTTCTTGTTCACGGGTTCATGTCCGTTGTATGCGGATCAGATATATATCTCCTGGGTTAATCGCGAACATTTTAGACTAGTCTGGCTCGTCTTCTGTAATAACACACGACAATCATTATTTCTCTTGGTCTTGCAATTGCTTGTTCTGTAATCGCAAAGAAAAACCGGACTTGCTGAGTCTGGACCCTGGACACCGCCCGGCGCGCTGAGCGTCTACTGGCCATTGGCACTGGCATCAGCAGCTCAGCGCTCAACCGTGGCCACAACGACGGTCTCCGTTGAATGTCCGTGAACGCAAGTACTTCCACGAACTGGTAGGTGCAGACGTAACTCGCAACTAGATTCGATTTACGACTCGGACGAGCTGAGTCGCCCTCGGGGGCCCCCTTCCTTCTGACGACTTCGGAACAGGGCTATAGAATCCTCTCATATGGCTGATATTTTTATGAAGGCCAAGTTCGCATCCCTCACAACTATCATACAAGCGTTGTGAAGTGAACTCGCGTGATACTTAAGGTACGAGGATACTTAGCTGCCCAAGAGTATCGATTATTATTGATTCGCCCTCATACATGATTTGAAGTACGCGGTCAGCGCATACGCGGCTGACGGAGACATCCTCATCACAGTGAACCTGACCCAAAGCGATGAGAATCTATCGTTACTATGCTGTTATGTGGAAGCCTTCAGCGGACTGGAGTCGATCGCTGGCAGGAGAGGTCTGTCTCACTCATGCGTAAGCCCATAAACTACCGTACAGTGCGCAGCTTTTCCTCTCTCAGTGTACTACATACATCTGAAATGCAGTGTAGAGTCCAGATATTCTTCCCAGAACTAGTACATCACACCACCGCACTGTCGATCACTCCGATGATGAACAGATAACCAAAGCACGGGTGCTACGTGCTAAACGTTCACGAGAACCCTACAGATTATTGTTTGTTTTTTCAATGGTTGGAAAACTGTGTAAACTTTGTACTTTGAAGGTTTTGTACACCGTCCCTTATATTTATATGTAACGAAGAGGTACTTTTAAACTTACAGTCACTTCCCCCAGTTCATTGAACATTATTCTGCCATATACTTAATCGACACTGGGACCTCTTCCTCCTCGCTGGCATCGTCCTGAAGCTCCTACTCACGCTTGGCGTGGTTTTACCTCCACCTCTGTCTTTCCTGTACCAGCCTGTCCCAAAACCCTCCTTTCACCTTCATCTTCTCAAACGGCCACTCGGCATCCAGCTCACCCTCCACGAACATCACCCGGTTCTCAAAATCTAGCCAGTACGCCCACTGGAGTCTACCCCAACTACTTCCATCTAACAGGTGGCGTAATCGTCCGTCGAGGATAGGTTGAAGCGACTTGCTGCCTTCGATGTCATGTAGGAGAACCTCCCACGATGGGTGCTCTTTGAGTTCAGCTTGGCTTCCGCCTAATATATCTGTCTTCGGTGTACCGCTGTAGAAGCCTTCGTCGGTGTATCGCTGGACGAGGTCTGCTGGGGCTGCTTCACGGTCATCTACCCATTCGATCTAGGTAGATGGTGTATAACAATCGTAATGACAGCGTCAATATGGAGGAAGACGATTATTCAGGCATGTCTAGCGAGCCCGACCAACCTCGTTCAAGCGATCCACCATGCGCTGGTAATCGTCCTCCGTGAGGCTTAATATGAACGCCGCGATATCGGCGCCGAGTCCGTGAGGGTAAGCGTTGTATTGAACGAATGTGCCCTTGCGTTTTCCGCGGATGATATAGCCAAGATAACCGTGGGTGCCCATCTTTGGTGGTCAGTGCTTGTAGGCTGGTATCTGGGAAGAGTCTGAATAACACTGACGATTGGCGATTAGTAGAGAGAAAGATTTTTCGTGTCAGTGTGACTCACGATGTCCAAAACGGGAAGTATCCAGATGGCATGATTCCCCTTTTGCGACGTTGCTCCCAAGTTGGATGCGAGTGAGTCAGATTGCTATACCAGCCGCTGCCAGTTTTCGTTTCTCACCTCACACCTCGAGGATGGATATACGTCGCAGCTGGGCGCAATCGAACGACGAAGAGGAATACCCCTCCAATGGCGCTAGCAAGATGGCAAATAGCATGGCAGGCCTAAAAGTACTTATTCAACGTTCAACTACTAGTAGTAGCCTGCGTTAAAACTTGGTTTGAGCTGTAAGCAATACATCTAGCCTATGCACTCAGATTGTTTGTCATTACCTTCTGACTTTTGCGTTCGACGCCGTTACCTACTGATCCCTATACTCTAGGCTTTAAATCAGTGCTCCGAATCATGCCTCTTTCCGGCTTAACCCTCCCCGCTCCTGTCTCTCTCTCCTCGACCTCTCTACCCTCTCCGTGCTGTCCATCTCGCGCTCTCCTTCTCCTGCCTTTCCCGCAGCTTTCGAGAGTTTTCCTCTCGCTCCTTCTTCTCCTGTACCTTCCTCGCCCAAAATCCACCCGGCACTTTCATCATATCAAACGGCCATATGGCATCCATCTCGCCCTCCACGAGCAGCACTTGCTTATCAAAGTCCAACCAGTACATCCACACAGCATCAAGCGTTGTGTCCTCCCACAAATGTCGCAGTCGCCCGTCGAAGATGAGTTGGAGTGACTTTCCCCCTTGGACATCATCCAATACGTTCAACCACTGCGGATTTGTCTCGTCGACGAAATGTCCGCAGATGTTCACATTGGGGATGCCGCTCCATAATCCTTCGTCAATATATTGTTTAACGAGATCTGCTGGTGCGATATCGAATGGCTTTACCCATTCGATCTAAGTAGTCCATTGTCAACGCGTACGTCGTGGCCAGCATTTGACGATAGGAGCCTCAAGCGAGTGCGACTGACCTGATTAAGGCGTTCTGCCATACGCAGATAATCCTCCTCCGTGAGCGTAAAGAGGAAAGAGGCAATGTCTGCGCCGAGGCCGCCCGGGTAGGAGTCCCAATGCACATATGTGGCTTTGCGTTGGCCGCGGATGATGTAGCCTAGGATACCACGGGTACCCATATTGCACGAGCTCAGTCACAGTTGGTACTACGAGAAAAATGGGGAATATATGCTGGGAGGAGATGCTGCAGTTCAAGGAAAGCCAGATGAGGCATCGTCGAAATTTATTGTGCGGTATGCGCGATCGCGAGTGACTGTGACTCACAGGTCCCAAAACGGGAATCGTCCTGATGGCCTGTTTCCCATTTTGGGACGTTGACCGTGACTCCTTTCAGTTCAGTAACGCTCACTACGAGTCGATGTTGGTCCTGAACTGACACTTCCAGCATTTCAGCTATCGATGAAACTCTATTGAATATGACTTAAACGTGGCCGTATGGTTATCTCTGTGGTCCCATACCTGAGTCTCGACGCCTCCTACTCAAGCAGATCAGCGACTCGGAGCATCGTGACACTCAAGCTGTAGGTTCAAAAAGGCGTTCGACGCTTCTACCTTGTGAGAGGCTGTCGATCTTCTGTGCGTGGATACGGTAACTTACGTGATCAGCTAGAGACAATACTTATATATCCCCGCTTTGCTCAGGCTCTTGTCGCTATTGTCTTCTCTTTCTTTCAAACACTCACCACCACCGTAGTAACAGCAGCAACATGGGCACTCGTGGTCTCCTCGGGTTCATCATTCGCGGCAGACGCAGGGGAACGTACAACCACTGGGACTCACATCCCTCAAGCCTCGGTGCTGCCATCGCAGAGTTCCTCGCCACGCTCACCGAGGAAGAACGTCTGCTCATGATCGAGCGTCTCGATCAGGTCAGTCCACTGGCACTACACCTTCCTACCTTCGTATCAATGCTCAAAATTACCAATATGATTACGCCGACGTTAGATCGAGTGGGTCTCCATGGAAGACGAGGCCACGCCGGATGCCATTGCGCGATACCGAGCTGAAGGGTTCGACTATCCCTACACACAGAAAGACGAAGACACGCGTGACATGTTCCTTCGCCAGCGAGCATCGCAGGATCGCTTCGACCCGACGACTTGGCATCGACTGCTCATGGGCGTGCAAGGCGCACGCCTTCTCCAACCCGTCCTCGAGGGCCGACTCTGCCACCTCGCAGACTTGACAGGGTTCGAAGAGGATAGGACGTTCTGCGAGTATGTGTATTGGGTTGACTTTGAGAACCAGCGGTTCGTGATGGAGGGCCAGGGGAGGGAGTGGACGTTCGAGGAGACGAAGGAAGAGGGAAGTTTCTGGGCGGAGCACGTGGCGCAAAAGAAGGAGAGGGATGCAAGATTCAAGGAGTATGAAGAGAAGTCTAGGATTGAGTACCTTGAGTGGGTACAGAGGGGTGCTGATGTGAAAGAATTTGCGTGTGGCGGTGTTAATTTTGGGAGAAAGACGGGCGGTGACTCAAAGGCGGGCGCAGAAGAGGGGAACGCAGAGGAGGCCAAAGTGAAAGAGGCCGAAAATGAATGTGCTACGGCCACGCAGGGTTAATCACAGGAGCTGGTAAGTGAGTATCACATCGCACGCATATACCCATCGTAAAACGTCACTCATCTCTACCGCTGTCCTGTAGGTCCGTTTGTAACAGTATCGCAGCGTCGTCGGCTTCTTGGAACGTCAAGTGATCAAAATGTACAATACTCGAAATCAATTCCCGATACGTATCTGTATACCCTATGTTGACCGTCCTGACCGTATTCATCCCATTCGATAGTGACATGTACAGCACTGAACAGCAGCAGTAGAGCTACGAGAAGAGCGGGCTCTTCGTCTTCAAGTGTGCATTTGGGCTATAATCATCTTCGTACGGTAGCCTAAAAAACTCCTCACTTCCTGCTCCTGCATGGAACTGAGTAAGTAACACACCAATCCAGAGGTCACTAACGTTCATGCTTTGCAAGCTTTGCCTGTCTCTCCCCGGCTCTCTCCCCCCGCTCCAACCTCTTCAGCCTCTTCAGCCTCTCTTCACTCCCCTTTCCCTCTCCTCCTCCATCCGTCGTCCGCTCTCCGAGTCCTTCTTCTCCTGCACCTTCCTCACCCCAAACCCACCTTCATCTTCTCAAACTCCATCTTCTCAAACTCCAACTCGCCCTCCACGAACCTCACCCGGCCCTCAAAGTCCAACCAATATGACCATTCGACACCTCCACCGGTGTGTTCGGAGTCGGCCGTCGAGGATCAGCTGGAGCTTTCCCCCTCAGACGTCATTCAAGACAGCGTACGTTCCCTTGCCTCGTACTCACAGGCGAAGACTCGGACTTTGGGGCGGCAAGTAAAACCCTTCGTCGACGTCCGTGTATTTTTGAATGAGGTGTGCAGGGGCATTCGTTCACCCATTGGATCTCAGGCTGAGTGGTACATCATACATACTGTAATACGCCATGTCGTCAATTTGAACAGATGCTATGAACGAGAGTCAAGCGAGTGCGACCGACGTTCGACCATGCGCAGGTAGTCCTCCTCTGTCAGCGTGAAAAGAAACTCAGGCTCGGCGATGTCTGTGCGCACCGAGGCCTCTGGGGGAGTCCCAGTGAACTCTACGCACACCGCTCTGGCAGTGCTGGTGAAGCCTGAGTGATGTGATATACGGCCAAAAACCGTGACTTGGGAACAGTCGAATGTCACTCAAGCGATACAAGCAAGTAGTCACTCGAAATCCAAGGGCATACGAATGCACTGGCAAATGGGATAAGTACTCATCATAAAGACCAACTCGGGCACCATCGTACACTTTAACACTGCATTTCCCTTTCAACCATGACGTTGCTAAGACGTTCAGCCTCGACCGTGACGTTGCTGAAAGACGTTCAATCTGTATAGCAGCCGTGGCGATGAGAACATTATACGGTGGGTGTATGTTGGCTCACCTGCTCATAAGTATCGTCTGATTCCCAGTCAGGCGGACTCCAATAGCCCTACCCTGTTCCTCGTCCCCCTTCCCCGCCCTCCGAGTCCCTTCCCCTTCCCCGCCCTTCGAGTCCCTTCCCCTTCCCCTTCCCCTTCCTCGTCCCCATTCCCTTCCTCCCCCTTCCCCGCCCTCCGTCCTCACACTTCCACATAT